>CAIGRQ010223415.1:0-23383 GCA_903798375.1 Fraxinus sp. D2006-0159 | reverse complement strand
ACTTTTGACTAAAAATAGGATCAAGCATAACATTGATATTAAGAGCCTGTTTGGTAGAACTCAAAAGTCGATTAAAATTGAAAATATAGTCGTTATTGGGTCTTACTCGTCTAATAAAAGTCAACAATAACGACTAATTTTTCAATTTTAATCCGATTTTAATCTCTACCAAACACACTCTTAAGTACAGTGAACGCCGCGAACACTCGACGAAAAAAATAGGGATACAATTAACCCAACATGAAGAGGTTGGGGAAAGTGTTTGACTGTACATTTTTTCCCCTCGGATCAAGTTTCGACCTATTTTCAAGATCAATTAAGGCAGGTGATTTGAGGTTCTTAATGCTCTCTTTGTTCAAGTATGAAAGTGAGTGAAAACAGTGACATTTTTCATAAAAAATAAAATCAATCGAACTCGCCCTCAACTCTTTCTAATACTAATAAGCTTTATTTTATACAAATTTATTTATGTGGCCCCTATTTGGTGGATATTGAAATCATATTTTAGTATGTTTTGATAAAATTTGATGAAATATTTTGTTGTAAGGTTGTGGAACCCACTAAATATGTGGTTAAATTAATTGTTGAATTTAACTTAAATTAAAAATTTAATTTTAATTCGTAACAAATGAGGGCTTAATTATTATTTATTAACATCAGCACATTTTCTTCATTTTATAAGGTAAAAATGCCAAAAAAAAAAAAAACCAAATCTTTTATTAAGACTAATCATACTTGAACGTGTATTGTACTTTAGTTTGAAATGTTTTATATGTGTTATAAAAATAAGGAAAATTATATTTGTACACTCCGGGACATACACCCTGGTTCACACATCCCTCCATGTGATTAAAGTGTAAACTCAAGGTGTACACCATTACGTAAGTGTAGCGTCTCATTAAAAATAATATTGTAAGATGTGAGAATGTAAAAAATAATTAGTACAAATTAGAATAATTTCTTCATTTACCCTTTTGATCTCAATTGAATATCCAACGAATGTCATCGATTCTTCATATTCGCTTAATATGCATTGAATATATCAATTGAAATTATTTATTATAGATATGCATTATGTCGCCTCATTTATCTTCTAGGGTATTATTGAAATAATTAAATACATATTGAAAAACGAAAAATAATATATTATTGAAATAATTGAATTATAGTAACGATAAAATCATCCAAATAAAATACAGAATAAAATCGATCCAATTTCGAGCAACTAGAAAAGTGGTAGCAAAACAAGCGGGGTAAGCAAACTACTTTATTCATATCTCAGTATAAGAAGATAACCAATTTTTTGTTTGACGGAAATTAAAAAGGGTGGAACTCAGTATCTTTATTTGATGAACACGAGAGTGTATTCATGCCAAATGTGTGTATTCTCAATTGTATGGATATTAAGCCTTGTTTGGATTGAAAGATTTGGGAGAAAAGAAAATGCGAGGAAAAAAATGCGAAGAGACTCATTACTTGCGTTGAGAATCATGTGAATATCCCGCCAACAAACAGCAGTTTACATCCCTAAAACCTCGATATTCTTCACGGACATGTCTGGTTTTGCTTGATCTCTACCACTTCAAATTTGATAGCGTTTTCATTGATTGCAGAATCAACATTTCTCAAGAACAATGATTTTCAAACGATCAATTAGAACCTAATGTTGTCTAAATCCTTAGACATTAATAGCTACATAAGTGCCTACATTCATATAGGCGAGTGTTCGTGAAATTTCGCAAATGTACGAATCGTGAAAAGTAATAAAGTGAATTTATTAAGTCTGAATATCGTCCCACAGAGACCACTATCTACTATAAAATTTTAAACCAACCTATTTTCAATTTAAATTAAAATAGTAACTAATGATCAAATCAAATTTTATTTTCTAAGCGAAATTCTAATAAATAAAATAATGAACTATTTAATAAAATAATGAACTCAAATTTAAATTGTAGATAAGATTATGTGATTGGATAATTAGGATTTTCGATTTCACTTAGATTATTTACCATACATTTAATTTCAATTTACTCAACAATTTTTCATACATGTCAACGATCGAATTAACATTGAATTAACATATTGTATTTAGTGATATCTCTCTAGCAACACTAATTCTATTCATATGAACGCATTAATCTATATGAATTAGCAAAAATTGCATAACTTATAATCTATATCAATTATTGCAAGAGCTAGAATTATACATTACTTATCGATCTCATCATTATCTTTAAATCAATTAATTGTTGCACATATAATTAAAGCATTAAACACACAATAATTAATTGATAAGTATTAAATTGACATGAAAATCTTGAAATTAAACATATAATAAAAATCTAAACTACATATTCCATCCTAACAATAGAAGTATTTAATCACTCATAATATTGAAATTAAACACGAAGAAGTGGAAAGATATCGCAAAAAATTGAGGAAACGTGAAGCTTCTCTTTTCTTCCAATTAGCTGCCTTTGTTTGCGTGAATATATATACATATAGCAAAATTCAATTCTCTCCTGCATGCCACGCATGAATATATAGGTCCCGTTCAGTAGAAATTAAAATCCAATTAAAATTGAAAATATAATCGTTATTGGATCCACTCGTTTAATAAAAGTCAACAATAACGACTAATTTTTTAATTTTAATTCGATTTTAATCTCTACTGAACGGGGCGATAATATTAATATTAATCAATTCAGCCGCTGTTTTTCCTCCTAATTCTTGACTTTTCAATTTTTCCTTTTACACCAGCTGCCAGCTTCTCCTGTTTTCTCCTCTCAAGCCGCCTTTGTTACGTATAATGTTGTAAAATCAGCAGCCCACTATGTGCATGTATAATCTCTCTCAATTCTGCCGACTTCTTCGTGCTTATCCCTCTCAATTCAGCCTCTGTTTGTCCTCTTTGTTTTTCGGAACTGATGGCCTCCCCTCTTTTGTGCGTGAACGTGGATGCATATATAATAACGCACAAACCCCTTTTTTTTATTCTTTTCAACCAATTAGTCCAAATTTTAAATTAAAGCCCAATTAATTTAATGTTTCCTTCCAAATTTCGTATTTTTTATTTTTCCAGTTTCCACTATTTTTCATTATATTCTTCAATTCTTCATTTATGTATAAAGGTTTACCTAAAAAATACAATTTAAATAAATTAAGTAAAATTTTATTCTACAGACAATAAAATATCGTAATTTAGAGCATCAAATAAATATAAAAACTACATTTATCAGGGAGCATCTCATAGTACTCGTCGACCAACTAGAATAATTCTTGACTCTTTCATGTGTCCTCAAAACTGGTAATCTTGAGAACACCGAACTGAAACCAATCTGTGCCATTACAAAGATGTGTTTGAAGCTTGATATAAACCAACTTTTCACTAATTAAATTAATAGCAGAACCATTATAATTGAGCAGTGCCAAGCTGTCGATAAAACGGTTACCTTTTAAACGATGTGAATCATCTTTAGAAATCCATATAAACAAGAAGTTTATAAGAGTCTCTTACACAAGGATTCGAGCAGAAGTGAAAATAAAAATGGCCACAACTACATAATTCAACATACACACATTCACACACTGCTTAAAACAAGATTGTGACAAATGGGCCAATGCATGATGCCCTTCAGCTCAACAATGGTTTGACACTGATGGAGAGTTTTCCCCATACATTCTGATTTCGAAATATATCAAGTACCTCTCTCCATTGCTCTCTATACACTGGTGACGATACACGAAGTAAATTTGCAAGAATTATTATAAAAATGAACAAAATTACAATATGTTCTAATTGATAAGAGAGACGCACCACTTGAAATCGAGCAAGAACCAATGGACACTCTTTGGAAGGAGATGTAAATGTCGTCCTAAGAAGAACATAGGGAAGTTCTTTGCTTCACCAATAACAGCTTCAACCTTTTTATTAGTTTAGGATCTGAACACATGTAATCTTGGAATGACTCCCTCAATGATTGGAGCAATTTTTTGTGATCTTCACTGGGGTTAGTGTTTAGCAACTTGGTAAATAAGCTTCTCCAGAGCTCAATATTCCAGTATCTAAAGTTGAGAAGTTTGTCAGGAAAAAACAGAAGATTCATGAGCATAACCAATAGATAGATAGTTGCAAAGGGGACAAAGAGGACACACCGTTTATAATGTGATTTGGGTTGATAAACGTAGCCACCATCAGGAGAGGTTTTCTTTTCAATATCCATGTATGAATTGTGAAGCATCATGTGAACAATAACACACAGCCCGTACATGTCCACCTTTCCTCGCAATTAAAACATGAAAATAAGTAGATGCTATCGTTATTGGATGTACATGGATCATCCAAAATGCTAGATTTAGTCAAATATACACCTTACCTGAAATGTCCACGGCCTATTTTCTTGCATTTCAATACAACGAAAGCCTGAAGTTCTACTGTCTCCGATGAATTTGGTCTTGTCGGGAAAAAGACTAAGATCAATTCCTCTTCCCCAGTCGACAAGACAAAGCCCCTGCATTAGTAGTACTTGATACTGTAGTAATCAACAAATCAACAAGATCTCTATACTTAAAACATCTGAAAGTTACCTGATTACGCCAAGGACCACTGCACGTGAGAAAATCATCTTTACTTTCTGTTAGATCATCCCTGCCGAAAGGTCAGGAAGAGACACCAAGATGTCGCTTCAACATATTAGCACATATGAGTTCATGCAGAGAAAATCATATAATGTTATAGTTATTACATAACATTCTGCATAAAATCCTTAGTACTATGAAAAAAGAATTGACCTTGACTTTGTACCCCACAAACTAAATCACAATGTTTCCAGCAGCACCCTTAAAAGTTCATATTCTTAAAACTTTCTTTTAAGTTTATTTCTGTAAAACAATATGAAAACTAGAGTCGTCTTCCCATACAAGACAACATCCAATACGCATAACAGTATTTCCTCTTTACTTGTATCTTTTACAAATTCTAACCATGTACCTGGTAAAGAAAATGTTCAGTAAAATCAGGCAAAACCCATCTAAATCAAGATCTGGGAGTTCACTGTTTCATGATATGTGATATAAAATGCTACAATTGGGCACCATTAGTTACCTGGAATACCGGATGAGCAAATTATCAGGTTTGAAGTCACCATGGATAATTGCAGTATCGTGCAGAATTTCAAGAATGTGGAGCAGCTCTATGGTGTAATAAATGCACAAAACTTCTTCCATAGACCCACCTATGACAGCATTAGAATTTATAGCATCCTGCAGCGTATTAATATGAACTTCATAAGAAATGAATAAGATAATTTCAACTGAAGAAAACAATGGGATATCCACCTGAAGTGTCCCATGAGCTAAATAATCAGAGACCAGAATGCTGTAGTCAGAATAGAGGTGCAATCTGTGAGCAAAGCCAAAATTCATCCTCTGACAAATGAAGAAACTGAATGAGTGCAGCTTCATGACCAACAGATTTCAATATATATCACAGTGCAATAATCACGTACTTCTTTTTCTGAAATCCGCATGTCAAGTTGGCGATACATGTAGAATTCCCAAGGAAAAGGAGGCTTTTGAATCTGTAACATATTGAAAGATTCAGCAGGTACCCCAATAAGATCTTTCACTATTGAGTCCTCATTAAGTAAAAGTCAGGTATTGATGCCTTGATTACCTTAAGGGCAACAACATCATCTGGATTGTTGTCAACATGTGCTTTAAACACTTGAGCAAATCCACCTTGTCCTGCACACCCTTTGATCTGGTACTTATATCCACCTTTAGTCGTCATACATCAAAAAAGACAATACAAGTGAAACAGAGAGTAAATCCTTGGAATGTAAAACTATATGTTAATACATAAAATTGACCAATTTCTTAATGTTATACTTGTGCTTGCCACCTAATGACAGAATACTCCGAATAGAATACAGCATCTTTACAAGATAGAATTACAGCATAACCAACCAAACCAAAGATTTAGATTAGTTCTTTTAATTTTATATCAAGATCAGTTTCCTTTTGGATGGAATGGAAGCTAAAGGTAGTTTTTATATCATCATTCTGTCCTTTCACTCTGGTCAACTCCATTTTATCTTCAAATTGTACTAAAGAACCCATTAAATACAATGTCCAACTAAATGACCCAAAATATAAGGCTTGGAAAGCATAAAGCCATTATAAGCAATTCAAGAGACAAAAAATCTCTATCCATCGAATACTCAGTCTTGTCAATCAAGCCATTATGAGCTTCCATAAGCACTTCTCTATTGACTAAAACTGCACCCTGTATACTCAGTCTTACTCCAACTATTCATACATTCTTTTGTTTCAAGATGATGTCTCCATAACTCTGATTTAGAAACTGAGATCCACGTCCATAACAAAATTGACAACACAAACCCTCCTTTATCTGAGTTTCAGAAAGATTGTACTGAAAGCACAGACAAAGTATTGTGTAAGCAAAGTAGTTAATAAACATATACATAATTTTGCGAAAAGGAATAAAAAAATCTATATGTCACTTGGAAAGAAAATGACAAAAGTACCCTTGTGATTCTTCTGTCTTCAAACATTTAATAGATTAATTTTATTTTTTGAATAGCAACTTTGTATTGAATTGGACAATTCTGGTTGCTATTGCACGAATATTAAATCTTAATTAAAGAAGCACGATATGTTTGACGAACCTTTGAGAATGCAAGTCTTTTTCATAGCTGATTATATGACATAATTTAATGCTATTTGTACATAAGAGTGCATGCACGTGTAGCTTTCATGTAGGTTAACCACTTGTGTCAAGAATGATAATAGCTAGCCATCCATGCTGCTAAGAATCATAAATGGGACACTAAAGATATTCTTAGACCATAGGAGGCTGTTTTACCTATGTCAATGGTCTTCTGCCTAGCTGATTTCTGCAAGGACAATAATGAAACTTTCCCTGGATATGCTTTACTATTTTGATGGTATCCCTGCAGAATAATATAACTGCCTATCAAAACAAATCAAGCAAAATCACTATACAAAATTCACAAAGATACTAACCAATTCACTTTACCTCATATTTTACTACTTGTGAATTCATCTTCTGCAACAAGTTTTTGAGGGTTGTGACAGACCATGGATTAACAAAATTTTCACCATTTTCTGAATAAACATTGTTTTCCATCTGAATAAAGAAAATGTTAAAGGGCCTACCATCACACGTTGACACTTGCAAATCAGCCAATCAGATATTTTAAAAAGATCTCTGATTTGAACAACACAGTGCAATTAGCTATAAATGATTTAATTCAAATGATATTCAAGGAAATGTGAAAGACTTATAGGTATAAGTGTATAACTTTACTATCTCATACTAAAATTATAAACATGTAAATAGATTGAAAATGAAAAGAATAAAGTACATGCATTCTGCAAAAAGAACAACTAAGTCGTGCCTGAGCTATCTAAACTCCAAAGTCTAAAGGCTAGAATATGAACCGTGTTCAATGTATGAGTTATACATTATGCAAATATGAACAGGTGACTTGATTCAACACACTGAAGAGTAGACTCCGTAAACCTCAATGTTGAAGCATTGAAGAATGATACTTCAATTGAAAAGCTTCTTTGAAGGGAGAAAATTTGATACGGATATATATCCGTACTTTATAGTTATCCCGTATACTTGACATAGCTGTTGGGCTAAGAAATGAAAAAGAGCAAATTATTCTCTGCTAATTTTCACAACTGTTTCTCAAATCCTTGAACCAAATTACCAACTAATACATTTAGTGCTTGTTTGGAAAGTGATTATAAGTTGTGGGTCCTTCGGAGTGTGTGTGGCTAATAAATGTGCATTAATAATCGGTCCACACAAAATATGTGGATATAGTGTTTGATCACTTCCTAAACATGCTCTTAGTAAAGCTTTTAAATTATGCTGCTAGGAATTTATCACCTTGAAACTAACTATGTGCTCGTTAAGTTTGTTGGGCCTATTGGCATATAATGCCCCTAATTTTGGCATAGAATTATAGAGGGTGAATCTGAATTCAAATTAGAAAACAAATTTATTCCCATATAGCCTAGAGACGCATATAACATGATAATCAAGTTTGTAAGACAGAGTAATAAACCAGTTCGCAGAGCTTCACATTTTTCTCATTTACATGAAAGCATTACCATAATAATTGATAGTCTATGAAATAATCATTTATTTCTTATATGCATCAGCTGTTTCATTGTAAAGATTAGGCTTGTTTTGGGACAACAGCTGTCTTATTACAGAATAAGGCCTTATGTTTCACTAGAAACCAAAGAAGAGTTGAAAAAAGATAGGCATATATCTTTATACACCAAGAAATACCATCATTTATCAACCATCAAAGTGCTATAATAAATGACAAATAAAGTAGCGATATAATCATCTAGAAAAGTTTAAGTTATGTTTTTCAATATTTTCTTAAAGCTCATACTAGAGATCCACCACACCAAGTAGTTTTGGCTAACTTTCCACGTTGAAGTTGAGCCTTTTCGTACTAAAATATCACTACAAACAAGACAAACAACTCGAGACCTATTGAGTATATGAGAATGTTGTAGTTCTTATTTTATGTACATGTTTGTGCATTATCCTTGTCTTTGTTGTACCAAAATTAGTTGAACCCTACGTCCAACATACACAGCATGGTCAAATAGGAACATTATCTTATCCATTCACAGATTTACACCAAAAACAAAAGAAAGTTAAAGTAACTCAAATATGGGATACAAATATATAAATAGTTTATAGATTTAATCAAAGTCGAACATTAATTTCAACCACAAATTCATTACTAATACTCATTATTACCCACATATTTCGTGGGACCTAATATTATTCCTCTTTGTAAACCATTTATAAACTTGCCAAACGGAGGATTAAGTTCTTCATCCAAGAAGAAAGATGAACTACGCTAACACGAGTATCATACTGTTCATAAGAATATCACATATTAAAGTTTTACATAGATAGCTAACATTTTTTTTTTTTTGAAAGGTACATAGATAGCTAACATGCTTCTTTCTTCTATATAATTCCGTGTTGGTTTTTGGTAACTAAGGTTTATAGAACAACACAAAATATTTACGGACTAGGTTTGAGCTCCTTCGGTAGAAAATTGCATATATTTACAGACTAGGTTTACAGATTTGATTCTTAGCAAAGATCACTTCTTTTTGTTAAAAAAAAATGTGTTAGATATAACTCATCAAAACATACCTTCTGAAATGAACCATTTGTCACTCTCTCTGACATTCTCTCAAGAAATAAAACCTGCGCTTTCTTCAATCTCCCCAAAGGCTGAGCATTCCTGAAACCCAAAAAGCATCTTAATCTCATCAACTATTATCACCAAAAAACAGCAGTGTATCCTATCATATGATTCATTAGGAGAAGTTAATAACCTCGAAATTCCCAGATGGTAAATCATACACGCATCAATTAACTTCCCCTTAACTTCCAAAAACAGTGCAAACGATTCATAAAGCAAAGCATTACGTAAACAAATCTTGTTCTGCTCCATTTCCTTAAAAACTCTTTCATAATCCGAACTTCCATCCATCTGTCAAACACAAATCAAACTCGTCAATAGAACCAACAATTTTTTTTTTTTTTAAAAAAAAAGAAATTGCTATAAATCACAATCTCGCATTATATTACATGGAGAAACCAAATCTTGAGAAATCTGACGTCGTCCCGGTAGCGCGGGTCGGCCTTGAAGGTATAAATACATTTCGATACGAGCTCGTCGAGATCGGTGGAGTTGTTTGATTGAATTGAATTTTGCAGTGCTTCTTCAATGGATCGTAGCCAGGGTAATAGAGGATCGTCGGTGGTGGAGAGATTGGAGATACCCTCCACATTTCTGGTAATGACAACCATGTCCTCTCTATGTGTTTCCTCTGTGACTCTGGAGAAGTAGGATTTTGAATTCGGGATCTGACAGCAGCGGGAAATAATATTTGAACCATTTTCATTATTCTTTTCTTGCCCATATTCATAGTGAGCGAGTGCACTCGTTGCGTGATAATTCGATCAATTAGGAGAGTCAACCTCGGCTAGTTGACATCATGACATGCATCAAGTTCACGTGTGTTTGAGTCACATTATTTTAGAATAATATATTTTGGAATAGTATATTGACGGAGAATGTGTGGTTAAAAAAGAAAGAAAAATTATTAATGCAATGGAAAATAATATTTATTTGATTTATAATTTTTAGCAATCAAACTTTATGTTTAATTGCATATTTCATCAAGATTTATAATTTTTATTAACTTTTCATTTCACATTTAGAGCCCATTTGCTACTGTTATTCTACTGTGTAATAAGTGAAATAGTAATTTTCTGGAGAATGTGTGATTAAAAAAAAGTTTTTAGATTTACGTGTGCTATTATTTTATTAAAAAAATGTGTGATTGATAAGAATAGAAAAAAAAATGAATTATAATTTAATATATGGAATAATGGGGCCAAACGAGGCTTAATGAGACACACAAACACAATACTCCCCTCAAGGCCCTATTTGACACACGTTCTTACAACATTCATTATTTTAAAACTCATTTTCAACTACACATTCTTTAATATAGCTCCCGTTTGGTGCACATTATTTTCAAAAGAATGCATTTTTTTATTGATGTGATGAGAAATATGTGATTGAAAAATAAGGAAAAGTTATTGATGTGATGAAAAATATTATTTTATTAAAAAATGTGTAGTTGAAAAATAGTAGAAGAATGAGAATGAAAAAAAGAATGTGGCACAAACAGGGGCATAATTATATTTTCCATCACATCCAAGACTTTTCCTTATTTTTTAACCACATATTTCTCATCGCATCACTATTTAAAATACATCATTCATTCAATAATATGCATCAAACACCCCCTTATCAATGCGAAACATGGTCAATCAAGTTCTTAAAAACAAATACAAAAACGATGTCACAAAGTCATGTTGTTGTTATGAAGTGCTATTAAAGAGATTTTCGCTTCTCACCAGTCAGGCCCTTATGATTCCATGATGTGGGATAGGCCCAATTCCACATTACAATCATCGGAGCCCAACTTGATCAAATGTCGTAAAAGGAAGAACACTATTTGCTAGATTGCTGTGTTCTTCAAATTTAACACAAGAAGCTCTGCTGGTAATCTGACACCCTCTCTCTGTATGTAATTTACTTTATACAGTTTTAGCGATTTTTTAAAAAAAAAAAAATTATTCTGGATGTTCTTGTGTCCGCTATGTAAAATATCAGAACCTCATGAGAAAATTCATTTTCTTTATTACATGAATGGAATAGTAACTAAATTTGTGTTTTCAGTGCGATCAGAAGCTACCATAGTCAAATTTTGTGTGCCGAAATTATTATCCAGTTCGATTCTTGTTAGTTTCGATTTAAATTTAATTTTAAGATTGAATGTTCTGCGGATAGGAATTTTAGTGCTGTGGATCGTTTTTATTTCTTTATGGGATATGGTAAAGGACTTTAAAAGATTGATTCTTGCTGGATTTTTCCAAGTAATTATTTGAAAGCCTCGCGTTGGACATAAATTCTGGTGAATTCTGAATCATTTGGTGAAACTAGTGACTAAATGAATAAAGGGAAAATAAACATTCTTGGAGTTTAACCTCATTCATGAGCTAATTTTGTAGTCTTGTTAAATAGCCTGATTGTTGCATTTGAGCATTTTGAATTCTTTATAATCTTTGTAATCCAGGAGTCTGATAGGCAACTTGTTATCTTCCAGGGTCTATTGAGATAAGCAGTTATATCGCTATTAAACAGTCATTGGGTTTCCATTAGGGCTGCTATGGATCAGAAAATGAATGTTTATATTTGGGACATGGATGAGACTCTCATATTGCTCAAGTCTTTACTGAATGGGACATATGCTGGGGCCTTTAATGGTTTAAAGAATGTACAGAATGGTGTAGATATAGGCAAGATGTGGGAGGATCATATTCTTCAAGTGTGTGATTCCTATTTCTTTTATGAGCAAGTGAGTTTTCCTTTTCTATGGTCATCCCATCCTTTTGTACTTTCCTAACTCTTAGCTGATATATTTTTATATTGTATTGATTTAGATTGAAAATTTCAATCAACCTTATCTAGATGTCTTGAGCCCCTATGATGATGGTCAGGACCTCTCTGATTATAATTTCAACCAGGATGGCTTCGGTCCCCTGTTAGATGCCAGCAACAAACAAAAATTAGCATATCGTCACCGCGTTATAGCTCAAAAGTACAAACAGGTACAAAAATATCCTCCCAAATGTGAATGTCATATTATATTGTTTGCATTTTTCGTATTCTGTCATCTTTATTTCTTTCTTGTGATTGGTATAACTTCTGACCAACTAATCCTTAGATATTGGTTATTTCTATCTGATGATTCTATTTTTTTATAATATATATTGCACATCTTTAGGGCATTAGTTTAACAAATACTCGTATATTTGGTCTTGATGATACATGTTCTTTGTACTATGAAAGTTCAGCTTAGTGTAAAGACCCCAGATGCCCTCATGGAAATTGAAAATGTGAGGATTTAACATTGTTCTCAAAATGAGGAAAGATCACCTGCAGATTTATTTTTTTCTCCCAATTGAATATAACATGTTTTAGAAGGAGAGGGAGATTATGTCAAAATGGGTCCTTAATTGTGGGATTTTTAGAGCTGAGGTGGTCCAAATTGATTAAAAGTCCAGCTTTTTATTTCCCTATTTGCTGTAGAAAATATCTTCCAGCTTTACCTCTTTGGCACCCTAATCCTCCAAGTGCTCCTTTGCTCCTATTAACCTCTTTTTATTCTTTTTTCTCCAAGTTTCCTACAAAATTTAAAAGAAAGAAACTAATAAATAGTAAAGAAGTCAAAAATAAGTAAGAGTGTGTTTGGTAGAGATTAAAATTGAAAAATTAACCGTTATTATTGACTTTTATTAGACGAGTGAGACTCGATAACAGTTATGGTAGATATTAAAATTGAAAAATTAATCGTTATTATTGACTTTTATTAGACGAGTGAGACACAATAACGGCTATATTTTCAATTTTAATTGGCTTTTGAGTTTTACCAAACACATTTTAAAACTGTGAGAGAAATTATGAAAAAATAAGCACTTATCAGTTTGCTGGGTTAACTATAATGGTGCTGTGTGATTTAGTTTTTGTACTCTCTCACACTCCAATAAAATATGCATCTATCTGTAACACAGGCCAACATGAGCAAATAAAGATTCTTGGAAGAGAACCACGTGTTGTTTTTCATCCTCTAGATTCTGGAACCAACATATTTGTGTTGCCTTTTCGAAGTGTGCTAGATTCAAGAATATTAGTTGCTGCTGTTAGTTTGTACTTTGAGTCCTGAAAATAATTGACACCAGTCTGATTAAAGAATTTCTGCATTTTTTGATTAAAGTATTGAACTTGCAAAAAAGATGTTAAGATGTTCTATACAGTTTGCTAAAAGACTGTACATTTTTACTTGTGCAGGGTTTGTATAGTTTTCTCAATCAAGATATGATAAAACACTGGGATAATCTCTATGCTTTATCTGATAATTTTACAGATAGATGGCTTTCTTCAGGTAAATTACTTTGTGATAAGTTATCCTCTGAGTGTTCTCAAGTTGACTGGTCCAATTCTGTTATGTATTTTGAAAATAAAAGAAATCTCAATAGTTTGATTTTGTGCTTTGTATGAAAAATACCATTTGAAAAAGGTGAATTTCGCCTTGTCAATAGGAACCAAACTCAAAACATGAGAATTGGGCAACTTTTGATTGTTGATTAGTTCCCATTTGAAAAATAAGACAGTCTAAGATGATTGATGACTTGTCCATAGGTAACGCTAGCGCATGAAGCAGAGTATTCCATGTGTGCCATGGTTGATTTTCTTGGCAGAAGTTGTTTGGGAAAGGACACTGGAAGGGAAACCTCAATTTTATGGATTTCTTAGATAGTTTAGTTTGCATTTGAAATCTGACGAAGATAGAACATGTAAGAAATTGTATCAACCTTAATTAAGAAAATTCAGGCTAGAAGTTGATGCATGTTGTTAATATTCTATGCTTTCAAGTCCGAAATGGATGTTGTGATCTTTTGGTGTCTGTTTCTAGTTGGTTTTCCATTAACCACAGTGTATCTATATCTCTCTCCATACATGCACACATCTAGACGTGCACACACACCCTCACATACATACATGTATATAACTTTTTATTTCTCTACTGGGGTAATATTGACCAGCCCCTCAATAGTTGACACGACCTTTCTTTGCTGCTTTCTAATCAAATGATACCTTGTAATTAACAGTTTGCTCCACTATGGAAGATATAAATCTGCTTGGGTTTTATTAAATATTCATTACCAGACTTGTAAAATATCAACTTTCCCCTTGTTTTTAAAATAGCGGAGAAACCATTTTTTGCTTAAGTTACTTGTCTTATTAATTGTACTCTTTTCCTCTTGGAAATAGATAAAAAGAGAAAAGTAGTATAACTATCTAGCTCTATTATCTAGCTCTTTACAGAACTAGTTAACAATAGATGAAACTCAATTTACCTTTTCAAGAAGAGATTTTTGTTAGTTTTCTTTCAGTCCATTGGATGAAAGAACTATATATGGGGAAGAACGAAATACGATATTATAGTCAGTGCTTGCCTGTAAGATGATAGATATACTATTATCTTCTGTTAATATTCAAATGGCTCAATCTTTATTCTAACCTTCTTTCTCAAACGATTCAGCACGAGCCTGCTTGGAACAGTGTGTAATTCGTAAAAGAGATATGGCCCCCTGTTTGGATTCAGCTGATGCCAATTCTCATCAGCATGTGAATGTCTTGGTTACATCTGGACCATTGATACCCAGCTTGGTCAAATGCTTATTATATCGACTTGATGATCTGATTACTTGTGATAATGGTTAGTTTATTCTTACATTTCTAAAATTTGATCCCCCATTTTTTTCCGAAATATATATTTCTCTCTTCTTTTCAATCACACATTCTTCAATAAAATAATATTACATGCAAATCCAAAACTTTTCCTTAATTTTTTTCCACACATTATCCATCAATATACTATTCCAAAATGCGTTTTATACAAAAAAAAAAAATGGGGCTCAAACAGTCCCATAATATTGCTGTTTTATGTATCCTCCCCATTGCTTCCTTTTGTTTTGAGTCAAACACATTGTTCTAGATCCAATGTATGTCATCAGCAACTCAACAAGGTTACAATTAAGAACACAAAATTAAATTTCACATATTTTTATCAATATGTATCAACACATCCTCTATTCATATTAAATGTCTGTTCGATTTATGCTGCACTAAATTGGTTTTGGTCTCGTGCTTATGGCTATACAATCTTAGAACAAAACTGACAAAGGTGCCAAACTTTCAGTCTACAGTTCATGGGATGTGGGAAAGCTTCAGTGCTTTTCATGGATCCGGGAGCGTTTCAATGGGCCAAATGTCCAATTTTGTGTAATTGGGGATGGTTCAGAGGAATGTGAAGCAGCAGAATCCATGAGATGGCCTTTTGTAAAAATTGATCCACAGCCAACCAGTATTCATCGGTTTCCAGGTCTCACACCAAGAGATTTAAGCCACTATTTGTCTGTTGTATATGGACCTACTACTGAAGAAAACCTTATAAAATGAAAGCTTGTAAAACTGCAGCTTGCTGAACAAAATCCTGTCGAAGAGATTCAAGTCCCAGGTTCATGGATTGATAATACAAGGAACTATTGACATGATGCTGCTGAAATTCCATTCATATAATCAGATTGCTATTACTTTCAGGAGTAAATGACAGTGCATGATAGTTGTAATTATTGTATTGAACAGTGACCTCTTTTGATTTTCAGAAAGTGTGCATGTATCCTTGATGCTATTTAGTGAACCTTAAAATCTTTGTGCCAATTAAATACCTTAAATTATTGTGCTGTCCTTTATTAAGATTCAAAACATAAAGTTCACTAAACTACCTATGGAAATCTTTGGTAGGATTATTCTATGAACACAACGGGTAAACGATACAGTGCTACTCACTGTTCAGATTATTGGTGCAGTTAAAATCCCGTGCCACTTAAAAGTGCTTCTCATTGTTCAGATTTTTCTTGCAGAGTGCAATCAGAACAGATATAAAGAAAATGAATATAGAGACGAAGATGAGCTGAATTTAAACCGTGAATTGCAGTCTATAAAAAGTTGGAATCAGTACCAAATGCCCTGCCTAATGCTCTAGCCAATTCAAAGTCTCCAAGCTTTAATGTAGATCGATCAGCAGGTTTTTGGGCTTCAAATCTCGATGAAGGACTATGTGGGAATGACAATAAGCAACGCCACGTAGTATTTGATCCACAAATGGCATGTACTTCACACACTCGTCATTAGGGCTGGAACCGAATCAAGCGTTCTTCATAAGTTAAAATATCTGAACGGATATCCGAATTGAGAATCGATGGGTTTGAGTCGATTTTCGGTTCTAGACCAAGAACCGAATCTAAATAATTTTTAAAATTTTTAATATTGAATCAATTAAATTATTTTAATTTTTTTAAACAAATTAGCAAATTAATCTTGCCAAATTAGTTTTTTTGTAACTTNTAGTATCTACTTTTTAGTATTTGTATTCATTGAATTAATCTTATTGGACAGCTTATTATTTATATGTTTTTAAATTGAGCTACGTTAATTTGTGAAAGTTACGAATGAAATGTCATTAGTTGTATTTATGTAGTATTATTGTAGATGTTAAAAAATTTAATTATAGTACAGAATCAAACAGAACCGAACCGAAAGAAATCGGACCCGAACGGTTCCATAATTATATTTGGACTCGACGATTCCATTTATTAAAAAATACTCGAAAGTTTTGGTTCGATTCGGTTCGGTGATACCGATTTTTCTCCATCTCTTCCCTCGTGCCTAATGATACGGATTTTTCTCCATCTCTTCCCCCGTCAATGACCACGAGAGAGATCTCATCAGTGTGACTAAACTTGGGCCATCAGGTAAAAAAATTGGTTGTGTTAGATCCATCATAATTGGGGTTTTCTCATATGATTTTACTTGTCCAAAATATAGCTTCAATGGATTCAATGATTTGCAGTACACATACAGAGTTAACAATATCAAACTGCTCTACAAAAACATGAGATTTAGAGTGACCCAGAGTACTAAGAGGATGGCCATGGGAGTTGATACAAGAACTCAGAGCAATGGCCAGAATCCAATGTACGGGGTTCAAGAGGTCTTGAACGTGTGTCCTCATCATCAAGTGCGACAATCACCTCATATGAGAGGCATTGCTGGCCGCTGGACGCACTATTCTTCGCTTCTCTTTTCTTCGATCAACATGTAATTTCGGGGACTTCGCTTTCGTAACTTCTCTACCAGACCTGTTCATTTTATAGGGACAAAATTGCATGAAAACAACCAAAAAGACTACAATACGACATTGTGTAACAAATGAGTCGTTTCATTATTCTTACTTTTGTGGTAAGAAAGGATTGTCGAATTTAGGCACTGGTCTTGCATGGGGAACTAGCGTTCTTCGCAACTGTTTCAAGGCCTTCTCTTCCTCCATCTGAACATTAAAAGAAGAGTCAGATCAGACATACACTAAGTAATAAAATTTTAAATAAATGTTTGTAGTATGTGTGTACATACCATCCTTGCAGATTCCGCCTCCTCTCTATATCTTTTATATATCATTTCTTTCTCCTTAATCTGTGCAACAATCCTCTGTTTAAGTATCCAAACAAACAAATTGAAAGTAAATAAATTCAAATGTGCAAGAAAATGAGAAAGAAAATAACCTTCTTATCGAATTCGGCTCTATCAACAGCTCGGTGATCTACGTGTAGATTGAACTCCTGAACTTCTGTCAAGGGCCTGCGAGCTTTATCAGGGACGGGAATAGGGTCTCTGCAATAGGAAGTGTTTAGTTCTCAACCAACTTGATGAGGAACGTTTACATATATATATAATAAATGTTTTTCGTATTCTTACTCTTTCAAGATAGGTTGGGCCTTAAATACTCTCATCTGAGCTTCTTCCATCTCAATCCTCCTCCTTTCTTCTATTTCTCTCTGCATCTCCTCTTCGTGCCTTAACAGACTTTCTAGTTGAAAAGGTTCAGGTTTCGTGCATGCCTTTGGCTCTGGTTTTGGAGGAATCTGCACAAAGAGATAGTAACGAGCATAAAAATTTAAGTCGGATCATCTCAACAAATTAAGCGGACCGAGGAGGAAATCCATACCACGGGATAATCAGTTGTGTAAGGATAGGGAAGGGCTTTTGGAATCCTAGCCATCTCTTCTTCAAGCTGTTTCTGCATGAGTTCCATGGCGATTCTATTCTCTTTCTCGGCCCCTCTTTCCTGGTATGACAAAGGAAAAACATGAATACAAAACCCTGCCCCCAAAAAAAAGATATATGTCATACCATTATAATTTATAAATTTCTATCATATATGAAAAGAATGTACATACTTCTATCATATATGAAAAGAATGTACATACCTCTGTGTGGAGATGAAATGGATTTGGTGCAGTAATTCTCGGAAGAGGCTTATCTTGGTGAGGTTCTGAATTTATAGAAAGCTGAAAGGAGAATTAACAAGTGAGAGTAAGCTATATGGTGAAAGAACAAACAATTAGGAAAAATTGGTATATCTAGAAAAGTGTTAAAGTTCTTTCTCTATTACTACCTTGTCGAATAGATCGACAACAGCAGCTGGTGGTGGTGGAATCCTTTTATCTATTGCAAAGTGAAATTCATGAGGTATAGTAACCTGCTTCTTCATGTTACAGAATATCCCCATGTCCCCTTTACTTTCAAATATCTGAAAAGTTAAAAAATTGACAGTGAATGTGTATTCCAAGAATACTCTTCTATCATTATCATCAAAAGTTGAAGATGCAGCTACCTTTCTATTCAGAGGTCTTGCCTTGAATTCAGGAATTTTTTCAAGTTCCTCCTTTTCTAGTTCCTCGGAACTCTTTATCTTGGGAGGACGCGCTCGCAAAGATGTTTGAAGAAGTGGTGATTTTGGTGCCGTAAGGTGGTGAGGTTTCCATTGATGACAGTTCTGCAACAACAATTTTAATTCGTTATGTAAACTGAGGAATTACATTGATTGAACTTCTTAAATTGAGGCCAGAAAAAACTACCTGTGTTGATTCTGTCGAAGCTATAGTAGATATTTCTGAACTCTGAATGGCTCTTGACATTGTTTCCAAACGGAATTCCTGTACAAACGACTCTGTTTAACTATCTGGATATCGTAATTTGTTTCCCTACTGTTTTAACAAACTAGCGAATTACCTTAAATTCTATAGGCTGGGGTGTACTTCTTTGCAATACTGGTACCGTTGGTGCTTCCAGGATCTGTCATAGAAGAAAACGGTCATATGAATGAATTTTGCATGTGCGACCTGAGATGTTTCAAAAATCGTTTACGAGGAAAGGTGAAGTGTACCTTTTTATTTAATGGACGAGCCTTAAATTTGGGCATTTTAGCCATCATTTCTTCCTCGAGCTCATCTGAACTCTTAATTTTCACTGATCTTGCCCGCTGAGATGTTTCAAATTCAGGTGTCTTGGGCCGTGTTAGTGTAAGCTTAGGCTTCCTCCGCATTGTTCCAGCAGCCTCGTTCTGAAAATACGATTAATTATTTTAGAAATTAAGTGTGAAACTTATGTATATATGTATATCTGAAGATGCAACTTTTCTTAAAAAAAGTTCGAATTACCACTGATTGCGAACTGCTCATGCGACTAAGAGAAACCCCCCTTGTGCTAGATTGGAATTTCTTCATCATTTCTGCCATTGAAACAAACGGGGCTGCTGGTTCTCGAACGTACATCTGCACATTAAATTATGTGTTAGCAAATCAAATATGTTTCAAAAGGGTTTACATTTCATTAAGTAGATGTTAAACTAACCTTTCTGTCTTCTTTACGAGTTTTCATAGTTGTAGAGGATAAGTTGGAAGGATTGCTATCAGAGCCAGGTTTCGATTTGTGATGTAGGTTTGGAGGCTTGCTGATAGTAAGAATCTGCATATGAAAAGTACATGAAATTAATTTGACAAATAAAAAATTCTACTTAGAGTGGGGAAAAACATAAATTAACATTACAGTATTCACCTGTCGGGATTTTCCTCCTTCAAGCTTTTGCCTCTTTATTGCTTGGTTTTCTTGAGCAAAATTAAGAGTTCCAACAGTGTTCTTCACCTTTGTATCCCTGCGAATATATGAATCATGGAGTTAAAATTACCATAGAACATTTTATGACTCGTCAGGGGAAAGAAAAGAGTAAGGATGAGGAGAAAAGTACATTCGTAGATAATGAAATATAGAGCACTAGGAAATTAACACGGTGAAATTTACATGTAAGTACCTCGTAGCAGTAGCTGGTTTACTACTTTTGGCTTGTGATTTATGTAACCGATTCTTTGGATTTAGTGCTGAAGGATTTCTAAGCATACTGGCTATCTTTTTGGCTGTCTGACGATTTCTAGTTTCAGTTTGATTCACTGGTGCTGGGGTGCAAACGTCTGTCACTTGGGCAGCTTTTGCAGGGGAAGAGGAGTTTTCACTTGCTAAAATGCTGAAATCAACAGCAGCAGCAACAAATGCAATCAGACTACATATTATACTATTATTTAATAATTATCTTCTTCAGTAGAAACAATCAGATGGTGTATGATCTTTATAAGGAAAAATGAAAGAAAACACACCTTTCATTGTTCTCAGCACGTACAGCTTCAACGTCCAAAGCCTTCTTAAGATCGAAATTCTGAAATTTGGTTCAGAATAATGAGAAATGGACAGATCCCAAACCAAAAACCAATCTAATATGTTGAACAGCTGATAGGCTCTTACCACAGTAGCAAGATTTGTTCCAGCTTCTTCCTTGGGTTCTGGCACAGGCTCTTCTTGAGACCTAACATACAGTGAGTGGTTTAATTTTTAAGTACATCTTTCTCAAAGAAATACGAAAAACGAACAAAAGATCAACGGACAAAATGAATGGAAATAATACAGAAGTATTCAGAAGTATAGAAAAACTGACTTTGTTAAGTTTGGTTGCTCTGAAACTGCTTCCTCTGTATTATTTGATGTAGTTATTGTTTCTACTGGCTCTGTTGCCTGTTACAAGTAGTCAAAACTTCAATCATTCGTCATAACATCACCTAAACCTCGACAAAGATTCACAAAAAATGAGAATATGAATTTAACTTCACCTTCTGTAGTTGCTCATCCGCACCAAAATTGCAGAGACTCTGCAGTTGAACTGATCTGCTTGCCTTAATTCTCGGCATAAATGCTGCATCAGTTTAAACCAAAGATTAAACACGATTTTTCACATCAAGTCATTCGAAACATGAAAATAGCACTACTAAAAGATAAAAGAGTTTAGCATTCTTAAATTTAAATTCAAGTTTAATTGACTTGAAACTACAATAATTCCACTCGTAATAGAAAACCCTAGAAATCCTAAATTATTAAAATTGAACTGTATTATCCAAGTATCGTATTTACAATTTTTAGTTAGAAAATAAAGCATGAAAGAACATAACGAATAGTCCGTGATTACGGTAACAATTCACTAAAATTCTAACCTAAAGAGCCAAAATGGGAAAAGGGGAAATGATAACAAGAAATTCCAGAGAAACTCAATAGACACGTATGAAATCCCGAAAGAAGCAAAAAAAAAGAAGATATTAGAATTAGATGATCAAGAAAAGTAGAAATTGAAGAATTACGTACGAGAAGGGGCATGCGATACGGTGATTTCGAACCAGAGCTCGGCCTTGCGGCGATCTTCATCAGTTTCCCCGTGTATGAAATCATAAAACTGGGGAGCCGAGTACTCGTAGGCCTCATCCATCATGAAGAAATTATTCGGTATCTCGTCCACCGCCATTAACAATTGATGCAAAAACAGAACTCGATCCTGTAATCAAAATCAAATCCGAAAGCTTTGTAGGGAGAGAAAGGGAGTGTCTAAATTTGATCTTGCGAGAATGTAGTGTTGATGTGAGAGAAAATTGGAGAGAAAGAGGGGTATTAACGTTCAGATTCTAACGGTCCAATTTTCAAAAAAGACACGAAGATAACGGCTAGAATCAGTAGTGGATTTTTTTTGCTTGATATGTCGTCGTTTCATGGCGACGAAATTATAGAAGTGACTGTTCGTATTTAAACAGGAATTAATTGGTTTTGTGGTTTGATTTTTGAGAGATTTTATGTTAATTTCCAAATATTAGTTCTATAGTATTTTTTTTCTTTAAAATGGAATTTCGAAACAGTAAGTTTGGTGATATAAATATTTTAATTAACATTCAAGTTCAAATTCTATTAAGAATACAATACGAATTTTTTAAAATTAAAAATAGTTGATGTGTGAGTGATAATAAGAGTGATCTCATAGCAGTGGTGGACGATGGGGCAAGATTTTTCAACAAAATGAAGGCATAGATTACCTTAAGTAGATAATTTTTTTGACAATGTCTTTGGATTGATAGAATTTTGTGTGAAATAAATAATTTAGAGAGAATTATGTTTATCGGAATTGATCTCCTAATCATCAGGTGACGTGGCACACTACAATAGGTGGTGTAATCAATTTTTTAACCAAATATTATCACCCGAGTGGCACCAATACTTAAGAGATTAGTTCGGTTTGTTTATTTATAGACTCTGGGTGGCATGCGTGATAACATGGTAGTCATGCGAGATGCCTTCTCTACTATCATTGAGGGAACAGGTCTTCCTGTTTTGTCTTATTGAATCATACGATGTAATCTTGCAAAAGCTCATCTTTACTCTACATCACATGCATTAGCCCTATAGCAATCTTCTTATTTCAAGCATTGCTCGAGAAGCAAGTAGCGAACTTGATTGCAATATCAGTAAATGAGGTAAGAGACCGTGGGTAATGCATCATGCCACTTCCTAGCATCATTTTTCAATGCTATTTGTGAAAGCTCTACGTGTTACGCTTTGGCATCTCTTTTAGTCTTATCATGTCTTGGAAGAAACTGAGAGATTGATCGGGTCTACTGCCCCCATCAGATTTTTCGATTTCTGGATCCTTCAACTTTGGAGGGAACAGAACTGCTACGATCTTCAAATTAAATGGGTCTTTGCTTATCAAGATGAGCCGCCCTCTGTTCTTCCTCTGTTCTAAGGCATCATCATTTTTTAACTCAATAACCCTTCGAGCATCTGTTGCAAATGAGCATTTGTTATCACATGTTAAGGTTGCGACGCTCACTGTGGACTATTCTCAAGGTGTTGATTATTATTGTTCAATCATTCAA
>CAIGRQ010223412.1:0-12009 GCA_903798375.1 Fraxinus sp. D2006-0159 | reverse complement strand
TTTTTTAAACGCTGCAAAAGGCGGTCTACCGCAGCGTTTAAAAAACGCTGCAAAAAGTCTTCCCTCAACGGCAACACCAGCCTTCGCAACACTTGGAAAAACGCTGCAAAAGGGCTTTTGCAGCGTTTTTTGGCCGCTGCAAAAGCCCTTTTTTGGTGTAGTGGCGACAGTGGTGTTAGTGGGAATAAGGGTTGGGGGTAGGTGGTGGGTATTAGTGATGACGATGTCGAATCTTATTTTTGTCGACGAGGTGGTAGTGGGGTCGAGGGTGGTTGGGGGTGGCAAGGGGAGAAATCTCCCAGTTGGTAGCAGTTTCGATGACTTTGTGAGTTTGGGGTAGGTTATAATGGTTTGGAATAATGTTTTTTTTTTTTAACTCCAGTGATATTAATTAGAGTACTAATCTAATAAGTGTCATAATGTGGTAGGCTTAATTGAAGACGGAATTATGAATCTTATATTTCTAACAGAAATCGATTTATTTCATCAACTAAGGCACTATAAAATCCCAGACAACATCAAACACTCTATTTAGCTCTTAAAATTTCCATTGCACAAAATACAAACACATCATTTGAATACGAGCCTTTAAATCTCGTGTATCTTTTCTTCATTCTTTTCGCTGCTATGGCCAACAACCAAACTCCTCTTGAGAAAATCCCTTCCACCTCTGACACACCCAAGACAGAAATTTCAATCTCTTCTACAGATGTTTTGAAAGCAGATCTCTCTAATCCCTATTTCACTCATCCTTCAGATCATCCAGGTTTGGTATTGGTTTCCAAACCTTTGAATGGAGACAACTATTCAATATGGAAAAGAGCTATGACAATGGCTTTAAATTCCAAAAATAAGTAAGGCTTTGTCAATGGCAGAATCTTAGCACCTTCAGAAGAAACCGATCCTAATGGTTATACAACTTGGTCGCATTGCAATTATATGGTCCACTCATGGATCATCAATACTCTCAGTCCAGAAATCTCAGACAGTGTGATCTACTATACTATGGCACATGAAGTTTGGGAAGATCTTCATGAACGATTTTCTCAAAGCAATGCACCACGCATTTTTGAAATTTAGCGAGATATTGCCAATCACAAGCAAGAACAACTCTTAGTTTCCACATACTACACAAAGTTGAAAGGCTTATGGGATGAATTAGCTTTTTACAGCGATGCATCATATGGAGCGTAACAAGATTAACAAAATTTGATGCAGTTTTTGATGGGTTTGAACGAATCCTACAGTGCTGTTCGTGGACAAATCCTCTTGATGAACCGTTTTCCTTCTATCCGCCAAACATATTCTGATGTTTCTCAGGAAGAAAAACAGAGACTTCTCGCCACACATACAACTTCGAATTCCAGTAGGAGAGCAAAACCATGGCTGTAAGAAGCAGCAGCAGATCAAACCAGTTTACAGCAACAGGAAAAATGGAACGATTAGATCAAACCAGTTTACAAAGCACGTTTAGTTGCTAAGGGGTTCACACAATTGGAGGGTGTCGATTATCGGATACATTCTCTCCCACTGACAAAATCATCATCGTTCGTTGTCTCCTTGCTTTGACCCCAGCTCGAGGGTGGTCTCTTCACCAATTAGATGTCAATAACGCTTTCCTTCATGGTGATCTTCATGAAGAAATTTACATATAACCACCGCCAGGGCTTCAGAGATAGTGGGAGGAAAACTTAGTGTGTCGGTTTCATAAGTCACTATATGGTTTGAAGGAAGCATCTAGGCAGTGGTTCTCCAAATTCTTAGAAGTTATTCGAGGTGTAGGGTATGTTCAATCTCGAGCTGACTACTCATTATTCACCAGAATAGAAGGTAAGTCTTTCACTGCTCTCTTGATATATGTTGATGATATTTAGATTACTGGAAATGATTCTATGAGTATTGCAGCAATTAAGAAATTCCTGCATAGTCAATTTTGTCTTAAGGATCTTGGTGATTTGAAATATTTCCTTGGCATTGAGGTAGTTTCTTCTAAGAATGAGATTTTTATCTCTCAACGCAAGTATGCTTTGGGAATCGTTGAAGATGCGGGATTGTTAGGTGCGGCACTCCTATGGAGAGAGGTTTGAAGTTGTTAGATAAAAGTGATTTACTCAAGGATCCAGGTCGTTATAGGAGGCTGGTTGGTAGATTGATATATCTTACTATCTCAAGGCCGGGTATTACGTATTATGTACATGTCTTAAGCAGGTTTATGCATCAGCCTTGTAAGCTTCATATGGAGGCAGCACTCCGTGTTGTGCGTTATCTTAAGAATACACTCAACCAAGGATTATTCTTCTCTTCAAAAAGTGATTTCAGGTTGCGAGCCTATTGTGATTCGAATTGGGCAAGTTGTCCAATCACTAGAAGGTCTACCACAGGTTATTGTGTCTTCCTTGGCTCCTCATTGATCTCATGAAGATCGAAACGTCAAAAAACAGTATCACTTTCTTCAGCTGAAGCAGAATATTGTGCTATGACAGGAGCTTGCTGTGAGTTAACTTGGCTGAGATATCTTCTCAAAGATTTGGAAGTATTGCCTCGAGAACCCGCATTGTTATATTGCGACAACAAAGTTGTTTTGCATATTGAAGCAAACCTAGTCTTTCATGAGCGGACCAGACACATTGAAATGGATTGTCACTACATTCGAGATAAAATTCAAGATCGTTCAGTTGTTATAAGGTTCGTGAGTTCTAGACATCAATTAGTAGATGTCTTGATTAAAGCCTTGGGAAAAGAAGTTTTTGTTCCTATGATTCGCAAGTTAGGAGTACAGGACATCCACTCTCCAACTTGAGGAAGAGTGTTAGGAAAATAATCTGATGTATATCTTCTATATAAAGAAGATATATTTTGTACGTTTTATATTCCCTTTTATATTCCTAGATTGTAGTTAGTATTGATAGCCGATGGCTTAATTGTAGGAAATACAAATGTGCAGAACAAGTTCAACCTTAGTGTACATATACTTCAATTCACATCAATGAATATTCATTAAGCCAAATTATCTTGTTTTCACATAGTAGATTTTACATTTGAATCTAGCTGCCGGAAAATTTCTACAATCAAAAGGTAGTAATCCGATCACGCCCTCTCATTCTCAAAAAAAAAAAAAAAAATTGCTCTGTGTTTTCCTGTATTCTTTTGTGTAAACAGAGAGAATTTGAACAGAGTCAAAGAGAAGATTTTACACCTTATATGCTTGGCAAAATCTTATCGGCAATTAAAAAACAATAAAAGAAAAAATTGCCAATCAAAAACTGTCTTTTCAGTGTTTTTGTCATTTCAGCATCTGAAAATAGGGTTGACCAAAAAGAGAGAAGAAATCCAATTGTACATCATTTTTGTATATAGTGTGTGTGTGGTTAAATTCTTCAAGAGTCTCCAATCTTTTATTAATGTGGCAGCAATGTCCCTAACTTTTTATTTGTTGCAATCATGTACCAGTGATGGAAAACAGCTATTTATACGTCAAAAGGATACACTATCGCACATGATGTCTACTGAAATAGTAAAATTATCCAAAAAAGAACAATATTTAGCCCATTTTTGTGAAACATTTGGGCAATTTTAAATCATGAGGCAAATAGAACATGTTATTTAACTTCTTACTTGTTGTTTGTATGTGTGTTGGGTAGATAATTTTGTTCGGGACGAACAAGAGTTAAAATTTGGAGTGTTTTATAAGTATATTTTACAATCTTATTTATGCTTTTAATCTTGATAAAATATGACAAATTTGAGCAAATTGCTACCTAATTATGTGAAATTATGAGATTTGTAGGAATAGATCGAGGTTGGGTACAACTAATGTAAAAAATGGTGATTTTGTGCCTAATCAGAGGTTAATTCAGGCATTTGAAGATCATTCGGGGTTGAAATCAATCAATTGGAAGAAGTTTTAGATGCAATTTGATGAATTTATAAGATTAAGGACAAAAAATTGACAAGTATGGGGATCAAAATGAAAGTTTTGAATAGTTAGAGAACCAAATTAGAATAAAAGAGAAATGGGCCTAGGGTGAACCGCAGGATACAAACACTCGGCCGCTGGAATTACTTGTATGCTGTAGGTGGCTAGCAGGTTTACAACCCGCGGCCAGGTCCTTTAGCACATGTTTTGATTTAATTTAATTTTTTTCATTTTCTTTTCATATTTTTGAATTAGTTTCAGATGGAAACTCTTCTAAAAAGTAAAATACTATAGAAAGACCCCAAAGGGTATGAAAAAAGAGTCCCATAACTTGAGAATTAGACAAAAATGCATTGAAGAAAAGCAAGAAATCAAGATATCAAGACTAGGGTTTGAAGCATTGATTTAGGCAAGAAGAGGATCTTGGTGCAAGATTCATCAACTTCTCTACATCTTAATTCAAAAACTGAGTAATGTACTCCAATATTATTCTTTGTTCTTTTTCATCTAGTATGCACAGCTAAACCTTTTATTAGAGCGAACAATATAGTTTATTGATATCCTTTAATTCAATTTTTCAAGATCCTAGTTCTTAATTTTATTTATGGCATTTAATACTTAAATTACTTAGCCAATAATGCAACAATTTTGTGAATCCATAACGAGTTGAGAGGTGGGTTATAGGTTTAGACCACGCAATAAAATTCGGTAACTGTTATAAAAGTGTAGATATATTTTCTAGTTAATGCGGTTGTTACACAAATTCTTAAAGATTTAAGACGTTTAACTAAGGTGTATCATGATTCAAATAGAGATACGAAATGACTTAGTTAAATAGACTAAATTTGAACTCGAGAGAGGTAAATTGAATAAGTTAGAAGAATTCGACCACATGACATTAAGTTAATAATCTTGATTAGGGAATTATAGGTGATCAATAAATGAAATTGTGTGCTCTAACATCCCTTTCATGCTTAAAACCTAATTTTGATTTTTGTGTATATTATGACAACATTCAAGTAGTTAGTATAATTTAGATCAATAATCAAAAACCATTTTTTTTTTTTTTTTGTCAAATAGAAGTAGAAATAGTAAACTATGAATATATAAGGGTTCGTTTGATTGCAAAGATGGAAAGAAAATGTTTTATTGGGAATTGAATTACCTAAAATTTGTTTTACTGAGAATTGTCATTAATTGTGTTTGATTGGTATAATTTTCTACCTAGAAANTAGAAGTAGAAATAGTAAACTATGAATATATAAGGGTTCGTTTGATTGCAAAGATGGAAAGAAAATGTTTTATTGGGAATTGAATTACCTAAAATTTGTTTTACTGAGAATTGTCATTAATTGTGTTTGATTGGTATAATTTTCTACCTAGAAAATGTTGAAAATTTGGTATCCGTTTGGCTTCGTTTTTTATAAAAAAATTTCATTTAAGTGATAATTTTTTTACCAATACGTCTAGAATTTGTTTCAATTACCAAAAAGTAAAAAGAAAAATTAAATAATTAGAAAAGATTACCATATTCGTTTGACTTTGTTTTGCATAGAAATTGTCAACAAAAATGAAAATTCTTTTTACAATGGTTGATAGAATTGGTTGCCATTGCCAAAAAAAAAAAAAAGGAAAAAAAAAAGGTGTAAAATGTTTTCCCACTACATTTTCCATCATTTGTGCATCAAAAAGTTGTACCTAGGAAAATGGAGGAAAAACACTTGTGGTAGAGAAAAAGGAAACAATTTTTTGATGCTATTGTTGGGAACTATTTACATTTAATTTTAGTTTATTTTGTTTTGACATTTTCTTGTAAATAGAACATACCTTCATATGAAAACTTGAGGAACACAAACAAAAATAGAAACATGAGATGACAGACGAGCAAAATATTTCGAGGCTACCAATTCTACAATGAGCCTCTAGGACAGCAAAACCACAAATACAACAACGCGAATAAGTTGAGATCGATGAAAGGGACTTACCATTGTTAATGTTCTTAGTCTTATAGCAGTACCTGAGCACTCCAACAATGTATATCCAGATTTTGGGTAGAATAACTTCTAAATAAGGGTTGACTAGATCAACATGACCACAAAACCCTCCAGTTCTATGGGTTACCTCATGAAAATTCAAACACACATTTAAAAAATGTTCTAGAATCACCATAACTTTTGAATTTACATGGATAAATAAAGATGCAATCAAGCTGTGGTTATTTTCGTATACATTGAGAGATGTAGCTTTGGAGTGGTTGGATTTTAAGCTGCATGATAGTATTACTTATTGAGAAGACTTGGCAAGGAGATTTTGCAATAATTTTTTCCCACCAACAAAAGCAGCAAAAATTCGAATGGAAATTCAAAATCCCAACAATGTGATGGGGAAAGTTACTATGAAGCTTGGAACATATTTCAATAGTTGATGAGGAAATAATAGGACAAGTAATGTAATCAAGTAGAGTATTTCTACATCGGACTTTCACTACTGGCTAAATCTCGTGTGGATTCTTCAACAAACGGGTCCATAATTGGTAAATCAATTCAACAATATTTAGACTTGTTTGAGTTGATTACAACTACACACTATTTTTTCATCACGGAGAGTAGTCCCAAAGAAAGCAGCTAGAATCATGAGTTGGATAACAATATCTACCAATGCACGTATTGCTATTTTGACAAAGCAGGTGGAGTTAATGGTAGTGATGGTCAGTTCTATATGTGAGAATTGTAGAGTCAATCATACTACAAAAAATTGCTTGTTTTCCAAAAGAACAAGTAAATTATATTCAGATTGGTTCTAGCAGTTTCAACCTGTAAGGACAAACATATAATCTAGGATATAGACAACACTCAATCTTCATATGGTCTAACAATCAACATCAAGGAAGCAGTACAAATCATTCTCAGGTAGAGAGAACCAAATTTGAGGGATATGTTTCAGTTGTATATGCAAAAATAGATAAATCATCAAGCATTCATCAGAAAGTTGGAAACACAAGTTGGGCAAATAGCTCAGCACTCTCAAAACGTACACCAAGATCCTTACCTAGTAATACAAAGACAAATCCAAAGGAGCAGGTGATGGCAATAAGAGTAGTGGAAAACGATCTACCAAGGACTACTCTCTCTCTCTCTCTCTCTCTTCTCTCTCTCTCTCTCTCTCTCTCCCTATATATATATATATATATATATGTATGCACTTTTAGATCCGTTTCATACAATCAAGTTTAGTTTCCTTTTATAACATGACTCCTTCAACTACAAATTGGCATCCCAAAATCAAACATCAAGCTAGAATTCATATTTTCACGGTAAAAATCATATTTCAGCAGTCGGAGAAGACAAACGGGTAGCAGTGTCCATTGATGTTGATAACAAATTGAACGATTTCACCCACATTGATATTTCGCGTCACTGGTTTGGGAATCGATTTGGTGAAATAAACATTTTCGCAAAAGAGAAGACAATCCAAGTAAGGTGACAAAAAAACTAAAAAAAGGTGACAAAATGTCACTTTTTAAAAATTGACGAGAACTTTGACATCCCTAAATGATAATGCATAAAATTAAGTAAGTGACAGTGTGACACTTTTTACAAAAATTCCAAAAAGTGGCAAAACACTAATCAAGTCCTTAGAATCAGTTTAATAAAGTGACGACTAAAAAAAGTGGCAAAACATTAATCAAAACTTTGGAATCAATTCAATAAACGAAATATTTGCATTTATGTCATTCCCATACCTCAAAATCACCCAACTTTCCCATTATCTTCAATTATACCATCTCGATTTTTCATAATACCATTTTTTTTTTTTTGCTTCAACTACAATCAATTCAATCAACAACTTGCCTTCCACGGATAATATGCAAATCACACCTTTTAGACTATCAGAAGTTTGACAATGCAAAAAACAGAAAATTCCTAGCTAGACATATCATAAATGGAAAAGAAGCATCCCACAAACCACTTGCTGAACTTGAATATTCAGAGACAGCGCAACGGCAAGATGATGAACAATAGCGGCCATTGCCATTACCTCAATAGAAAGTAATTTTATTTGAAAACTCCGCAATTATAAATGCTCAACTCGTAGAAAAAGTTCAAAATTTGATAATTAACCCTTCAACAATTTCGTTACTTTCATTGTTCTTTTGTTGAAGGCATCTGTAAGTATATTATCTCGACTTCCAATTTTTGTAGGTGGTTTGAAGCCCCCCTTTTTTTTTTTTTTTCGAGAAATCCATTTTCTTGACAACACTCATATAATGCATCTAGAGTAGGTCTTTCCATATAGCCTAAGAAAACATTTGCAGCAAGCAGTTTAAATCAACCTTAGTTCTCGACCACCCTGGTCTTAGCACCTCAGTCATATGCTGCAGTTCAATGGTTTGTCCATCGCTGCACACCTAGTCGACCAAAACCCAATCTACTGTCAGGCCGTTAGCCAAAACGCCAAAAGCAGGAACAAGGACTAGATCGGCGCAATGCCATCAGCGTTGTTGCAGCGGCGTCATCGTAGCTGTTGTAGTGGTGTGCACTGCGTTTGTGGTCTCTGTTCTCAATTGAGAGATTTTAGGATTTTGGGATTTTGTTTTAATTTAGGACGTAATTAATACGGGTTTATGTGATGTTTAATTAGTTTAGGGTATTTAGAGTATGGGGCCTAATTTCTCCAATTAATAAACCCAATATTTTAAACACACATTTCAAGAGAAAAAATAGATTTAAGAGCTTGTTTGGTTTAGATTTTTTGGAGGAAGAATTGATTTTGAATAATGATATTATGATGAGAAATGTGTGGTTGAATCAAATTTCGGTGAGCATTAAAAGACCTTTCTCATTATTTAGAGCTTGTTTGGTTTAGATTTTTTGGAGGAAGAATTGATTTTGAATAGTGATATGATGGGAAATGTGTGGTTGAAAAAGAAGAAAAAAATATTGATGTAATGTAAAATATTATTTTATTGAAGAATGTGTGGTTAAAAAATGAGAATTGATTTACTGTAGAATTGTAAAATCCAAACCAAACATGCCGTTAACTAGTTTTTTGATTCAATAAAGACCCATCATTTTAAGCAGTAACCTACCCATTGACCTAGTGACTTAGAGCATCTCCAAAAGACTCTTTAAACATAAGATACTCTCTATTTTAAAGAGTCAACATTTAAAATCATACTCCAAGAGACTCTTTAAATTAACATTTTAATTTAGAGAGTGGGTTTGGCTCTCCAAATTTGGAAAGTCAAACTCACTCTCTATAATTAAATGTATTTGTCAACATCTAAAATTATGCTCCAAGAGACTCTTTAAATTAACATTTTAATTTAGAGAGTGGGCTTGGCTCTCCAAATTTGAAGAGTCAAACCCACTCTCTATAATTAAATGCATTCAAAAAGTTTCAATTTTCAAAGTAGGAAAACAATAAAATAATATCAAGAAAAGCTAATTAAAATAAAATATAAAGAAAAATAATAAATATTTTTTGGGAGTAGTAAAATTAAGTGTTAAATATAAAGAGGTTGTTGGAGTACTTCAAAATTTTAACTCTCTAAATTTATAGATACTCTCCAAATGATAGAATATTCTCTTTAAAAATAGAGAGTCTCTTGGGGATGCTCTTATAGCTTATTCCGGTCAACGTTCGTACTGAGTTTGGGAACTATGGTACCGTGGAAATTAGGCCCATTATAACTTTAAAAAAATAAAAATAAATTATACACATTATAACTTAAGAAATTAATTCATATATTTCAATACGTTGTTACCCTTGTTGTGGACCAATTAGCCAAATACTCCCCTCAATTCTGTGAACATAGAAACTCTCGAAAATTGTTAAAGGCAAGACAATCTAAAACTTTCAAGATCCTATAGAAAAATCTAGCTTATTTAAGCAAAAATTCAGTAATTTCCCAATCTATTCATGTACATCTTCTTGTGTTAAGCTTTATGAAGCCGAGATCTCTATGTTTAAAGTGGAACAATGTGTTAATGAATTAGAGAACCATAGGAGGAATAGACACAACGTGTAAGTGAATTTGAGATAAAAAGAAAAACTTGTTAAGAAGTTGTACAATCCAAAGATGGTCTTCATTTATTAGGTTTCTTTTACTTTTAGCAATTTTTTTTTTTTAATTTGTACATAATGTTATTTTCATTACTTTAAAAATCTCAAAATTTCTTCGTATTCTTATATTTAATTATATGAACGAGACAATTCAAGTTGACATAAATATATTATAATAATATTGACATTTAAAACGTAATTAACATTGTATTTTAAATACAATTCTATGCGTCTTCGTTGACTTGTTATTTTAAACTTGTCATTTAAGTGCTTTCCAATTGAAAAAAAGCATTAAGAATTTTATCCTGAATACTTCGAAATGGTACCAAAAAACCTTCCTTGATAATGTCAAAGCCCAAAAACTGAAAAATAAGATAAAAGGATGGGACACTAAAATGAGAATTATGAATTTGTTTGGTGCACATTTTGGGAGTAAGAATATATTTTTACTGTTGATATGATGGAGAATATGTGGTGGAAAATGAAGGAAAAGTTATTGATGTGATTGAAAATATTATTTTATTGAAAAATGTGTGATTGAAAATGAGTAGAAGAATAATAATGAGAAAAATAAGGTGGCTTAAATATGGGCTATATAGTTAAGTTACATAATATGTAACCTTTTTATTTAAAAGTGACATAGCGTAGCACTTTTAACATAGAAAATCTAACACAAAAAAAAAAATAAAAATAAAAAAGTATTAGCAACTGAATATTAGTTTAGAATGTTATTACAAGCACGTTGTGAGTTTAAAGTTTATTATAAAAATTCAAATTATAAAGTGTGACTTTTTAATCAAAAATTATATAGCATGCCACTTTTTAATGTGGACCTTATTCAAATCCAACGCATATACAAAAATAAAATAAAATAAAAGTAAGATTTAAATATCATTTTAAAGGTTGTTATGAAACATTATAAGATAAATACAATGTTCTTTTTAAAATGATAAAGTAAAATCTAAATCAGATTGTTTGACCTTTTTAATTGAAAAGTGATATAGTATAGAAGCTTAGCTAAAGATTTCTATAAAGAAAAATATCAAATTACACACTTATAATCTTTTAATTAGAAAGAGACGCAATGCGTAACTTTTCAAATTCAACTCAAAAAATCTTTTTCATTTTTCATTTTAATATTTTGTATATTGTTCCCATTTGCCCCCATAGTAGATGATAACATTGATTCTATTAAAAAAGAAAAAAGAAAAAGAAAATAAAAAACACAACAATGCATGTACATAATTATCAAATTGAAATAATCATATTAGACACTGTGTGGCGACAGAGCACGTCACTTTCAAATGTATAACTGTAAATTCATATCCAACTAAAACCGTAGGGTATGATTCCATTAATTCATATTTAAGACCAAGAAAGTGACGTAGCAATATCCTACCATTTAACATTCTTATCGCATCCCAAAAGAAAATGAAGTGAAATTTAAAGATTCTCCAACTATTTTAGTATTTTTCAACTAGTGCAGATAACTTAATGAAATACAATAAACATCATTAGCAATAGAATTTGAATTACAAAAATAAAATAAAATAATAATTCTTACACTTATAATCATGTATTGTTTTACGATACATGGAAATGTGGAATCAATTGCTTCTAAGAATCCTAGGGAACTTACATCACTTATTGAACAAATCTCTGGTTGTAAAGATACAAGACACCATATGAGGAACTGCAAGAAAAAATAGCAATAATGGTGAAAAAGTTGTGCTTGCACATCAAATGAAGAAAACCATATCAGCGGAGAAAAAAGAGAAACAAAAGCAATAAAAAAAAGAAGAGACTCGAAAATATGCCAATGAAAAGTGTATGGATCTTATATTTAACGACACTTAGGGTCTGTTTGATTGCAAATGTGGAAAATGGGTGGAAAGAAAATATGGATCTTATATTTAACGACATTAATGTTTTCCAGCGAATTGATTTGCCTAGAAATCGTTTTACTGGGAATTGTAATTAATTGTGTTTGATTGGTATAATTTTACACCTGAAAAATGTTGAAAGTT
>CAIGRQ010223349.1:0-11648 GCA_903798375.1 Fraxinus sp. D2006-0159 | reverse complement strand
ACTCTCAGTAGTAGGGTCGAACCCACAGGCGAAATCCCGGTGGGTCAAGTCCAAACTCCAATACCAATTCAATAATATACATTTGCCCATGTCCCACCGTCCACTTCCTCTGCCGCGCCACTTTTATCACCACATCCACCGACTACGCTGTGAAGGGTAGCGGCTTGACCACCAGCTAAGACTTATTCATACAGAGAAAATGGGGTAGGGGCTAAGCTGTGGACAATTACGCGAGAAAATGGGGGTAGGGCTAAGCTATGGACAATTACGCGAAAACAAGCGCACCTGAGAGAATCAGGGGTGGATTTAATAGTTTTAGACAGTATTAAATACTTGATTAAATCATTTAATTAGTTTATAGGGTATTAATCAAATTAGTAATTTTTTCAGGGTATTAGACCTAATTTCCCCTGTTATTTTCCCAACAGGATCTTTAGTTCTTAAATTTGTGTATTTTGTATGAATATTCTGATTATAATAACATTCATTCTAAGAGGAGATTAATTCTTGGGTAAATTATGCATATGCGGTAAATTGGAAATAATACCATGAGTTGCTTATTATTTAGCCCTGTTCTCTTTGAAACGGAAGGATGGAGCTTCTGTTGCAAAGAAATTTACTGTTCTGCACAACAACAGCCACCTCCGATTTGCCAATGGTTTTACTTTATTTTATATGTAAACTTCACGCCAAAAAATATATCCATTTATTTCTTCTTCAAGCTTGCTATAACTAAAGTAAATATGTACATCAATAATGCTAAATGTGCACTCCATCCCTTACGTGATTTTGACATCCACTTTGTTTTCAAAAAATTGTAGGCGAAAAAAGTATTTCTTTTTAAATTGTCCAATGCTATGTTGTCATGTGGCACAACATAATTTTTTTTTTATAACTGTGGATATCCGGGCCAGCTTGCGTGCACCTCGAGTAATCCCACGGGGTCCTGAAGTTTACAGTCGGTACTTACCTCAGTGGCCCTGAGAGGACTCGAACTGATAATTATTGGGGAGCAAATCCAAGACCTGACCAATTGAACAACCCCTCATGTGGCACAACATAAACCCGTAGGCTTGTCTTTAGGGAATGGGCACTAGTTTTTTATCAATATAAGATATATGCACATAGAGAGTAAAAAAACATGGTTAGTCACCCAACTTCTAGCGACTTTAATTTTGATTTTACTAACTGTGTTTTTTAGCCATGATCTACGTTCAACCATAAAATTTATAATTGCGTTGGAAGTGATCCAAAATTACCAAAAAATTGTTTCATTATCTTACTAGTTCAAGTTCACCCCATACTTGTATAAGCAACTTTCACCCTAACTGATGCACGAGTATGCTTGAAACGGAGAGCCCAAGATAATGGCCTTGGAGTAGACTCCCAGTTTAATTCTGAGTAATATAGGACATATTATATAATATAATGCTATGAATTAAAACTTATGAGCAAAGTGATGGCGATACCCTACATATTTAATCATTAATCTGTACAATCATGCCAACTAAATCAACAAAAAAAATATCGATATATTAAATCAAGGGTAAAGAAACAAGAAGCAATGGTACATTTCCAATTCTGTTGTTGATATAAAGAAAGAACAAAGGTAAAAAAGATTATACATCAAAATAAGACCAGGAAGAAAAAAAAGAAAAAAGTGTGTGGAGCCATCTTTAATGCAATTATGAATGACTACCAAATCCTTTGGATAAATAAGTGTACAACACCTAAACTGACACGTTTTTGCTACAGCTTATCGGCAATTCTTCCCAAGGCATCGGCAAGCTTGTTGAGGACTGTAATTAAGCTACTGACGTGGTCCTTGCGTTGCTCCCTGTCCAACTGAAGATGAGAGTTTTGAACTTCAAGTTGAGAGCTCAACAAATTCCCATTTCTTTCCAAGGCTTCAATCAACCTATGTTGCATATTTGTTGTTTCCCTTTCTTCACCAGTTTCATTTCGCTTCCTCTTCTTTGTGTCCTCAGGGTTCCGAATCTCAGGTTCTGAGGTAGATTGTTTCTCATGACTTGTGCCTGCAATAAATGCATTTTCAGTACACATTCACAAACAACACTTTTTCCCTTGGACAGCACTGCTAGCTCCAAGTGTTTCTTATAGTTGAGCCTTTTTCTTTGGCTGATTATTTATTTATTTTTTTTTCACGAGGGCGGGTGGAGTGAATTAATCAGAAGATGCAAACCACGAGCTGTGGCCTATCATTATTGATAATGACTTGAAAGTGGACATACTAATGTTATTCGTATTTTCTTTTCTGTTTCTTACTACAGTTAAATATGGCCACCATCCTATTCAATTTCACATCTAAACCAATCGTCAAATTGATAAGCAAGAATAAGAATTCCGTTGTCCCATGAAACCCCATCAATTGATAATCAGCTGCATGCTCCAAATGTTAATCGAAAATCTAGCAAACATGAACCAAAGAAATGTCTAAAGAGGTCTTCTCAAGCTCAAATAGTAATAGTTTATGACTTTGAAGTTCCAATCAACGTTGTTTAGTGTTTTTAATTTGCATCACGTTCTCAGATTCTACAACACTTGGAATTCCTTGAGCAATGAATTAATTTTAGAGTTGGCCAAAGACTGCAATAGATGCACAAATTATTATCATTTAGGCCCACAAAAATTGCATTTTTCAAAGTCGTGTTTAAAAATACAGATAAAAAGATGCAGGAATCCACCATACTAGTTTAAAACATATCAATTAAGAATTCAGCCACGCTGCTATAATTTTCTACCAATTATCTAACTAAACATGAGAAATGGACAATCTTCCCTAAAGAGACGTTCATAAATTAAAGAAAAGCATCCCCATTTGTAGAAGTGATCATAATATGATATCAACACAGGCTAAAAGATCAAATACCCTCCCCACAAACCAATGACCACTTGTACCATTTCACCACTGACATTTGATAAAAAAAAATTGTTTTCGATTTAAGATGTAATGCAAAAATTAAATATATAGACAAGTAAGAGACATCCCATTCGTCTCACAAAACCATATTTTGTGACCTATTTAATTATGGCAGTACTTCAAATGCATCCAATTTTAGCCACTGGGTAATTAATCAATGTCATTAGCACTGGTTACCGCAAACTCTAAGAGGCAGTAATTGGTGAAATGCTTAAACATATTCTCATAATGCTCAGGGAACACTTGGTATATTGTAGAACGGGAAAATCCTCATTTTGCAGATTAATCCCATCAAGATATACTGCAACTCAGATGAGTTTAAGAAATGCAAGGGAAAACAGATTTTATTTAGCCATTGCAATAGAACTTGAGTTAAGTTCTCTTTTGTGTACATTATGTTACCAAAGATTATAACATTGATAGATGCATAACTAAATCAAAGTAAGCTCAGCTGGAGAATAATGTGGTAACAGCATCAACACAATCTATGAGCGCTATTCTTTCTTTAAAATCTGGGCACTGTCGGTATGACCAACTTAACAGAAGAATTGCAAGTCATGAGAAGAAGATTGCAATGATTATTATTCCAGTATGATCTTTATGGAAAGGATAGTACCTTGATCAGGAGGTTCTCGAGGAAATGACTGATGCTGTTTCTCTGCAACTACAGAAAAAGAAACGAAAACTTCACATTCAAGGGAACGTGCAAGGGAATCACCATTACAAGAAAAGCATCCTCATGCAAAGTTCTTTTGCAAAAATCACCAGATGTATATCAAAAAAAATACCTTGTCTTACTGAAAGAAATCACACTGATTACTTAGCCATCAATTGGATAGTTTTGGGTAAGGGACAAAAGTTTCTTTCTCTCGCATAATTTCGCCTGCCCTTTTCAGTTCCGTGCCAGAGGAAATGGGTTTTGAACCCATGATACAATCTTTTAAAAATTATAATATTACTAGCAAGAGTCAATTTGGAAACTGTTCCAACAAATCACTTCAGCACGAGCAAGAGCATAAAAACACATTCGTATATGGTAGCATGGGAAACATTCTACAGAAGGAGTCTCTCATTTTCAACAATTTAACTATCTTCTGTTCAAGTAAATATTTACATTAATCACCAAATCCCCAGACACATACAGCTCTCACCAGATAGCAAATGACAAAACACATCGTGTAACAGTTTCTCAAAAATTATGAAATAGATGACAAAACTCATCTAATTCAAGAATTCTCATTCAAAAATCATCCTTTTACAAATCTGTACGCTTACATGCACATAATACTGCATAAAATTCATTCCTTGTTTTCTGATGGTGTGTAAATTAATAGTTGTAGCATCTGATTACCTGAGATGGGAGTCGGAGCGGGTATACCTTTCACCGGATTCTCCTTATCCCGTCCGGGAATCTCACCAACCTCCTCCTGACCTGACTGCTCAAAATCCGAGAATAACCCATCATCTGCAGCCGCGCTCCGCCCACTATCGAACAAAGCCTCTGCCTCCACTTCTTTACCACCCTGATCACCCGCTGGCACAGCCGATGGCGCCAAAGCCAGCCTACTAGCTCCCTCCTCCTCGCCTCCATCAAGTATATCATAAACCTCCCTATCAAAAAACCCCGGCAACTTTCTCTCCCTTCTCAAATCATTCCTCATCACCCAAAACGACTCCGTTTCCTCCCTTATTTTCAATTCCCACTCCTTTATCTTCTTAAAGTCTCCCGCTAAATTGCTCCACCTTTTCCGGCACTGGACCGGGCCCCGGTTTACCCCATGCCTTTTGCAGTAGGATGAAACAGATGCCCATTTGGGTTCGACCTGAGCCGACCCGAACGCCAACCCGGATGCCCGGCCACGCCTAACCCGGTTCTCAGCGACCCTTTTGCCTTGTATAAGCACCAGGATTTCTTGTCTGGTCCACCGTGGCAGCCGAGCAACTTTGCTGGCATCATCGGCGGATTGTTGACGGCCGTCAGTCTCGCCGTCGGCGGGCCCCGGAGCCAGGCTCAATTGCTCAAGGGACATGTGTAAGTGGCCCGTGTGTTTTGGACTTTATAGAGTCGTTGAAGTCACGTGCGTAACGGGGAATGGTTTAAAGTAACGGCGTTTTTGGGTTTTTAACAGGAGAGAGAAAGAAGAAGGATTTTTCTTTAATTTTCTTGAGTGGTCTGTAATCTATGGGGTATGCCGTATGGGCAGAAGATGATGATGACCCTATTAAGGATTTTGATTATGCATTAATGATGATTAAGATGAGAGTTATCTTTGATAATTGGGTAGATTCCTTTTGAGGGTCCCAACCTTCTATTCATGACATTCACATCCCCAACCTTCGAACATTGTGTGCAAGATATCCGCACTTGTCAAAAAAGCATCTATTTAGTCACTAAATAGCCACGTAATACGTATTTGAGGGGAAAAAAAAAGTAGTATTCTTGAATAGTGATTTTTGAATAATGTGTGGTTAAAAAATAAAAAAATATTTCGATTCACGCATAAAATTATTTTATTGAATAATGTATGGTTGAAAATGAGTTTTGAAAAAATTAACTTTTTGATAAAATGGGGCTCAAACAAGGTAATTGGAATGGTAAATTTTGTGCGCGCGCGCGCGCGTGTTTTAAAGTAATATTATAGTAATTTGAATGTCACGTTTGGTTTTTGGAATAAAGATATTTTAAAAAAATAAACAATTTTGTATGGGCATGTCTAAATAGAAATCTTTCGTTCGCGAGAATACTATGCATGGAGTGTAAAAAAATTGGGGACAAGAATACATATTTATAAATATTGGGGACCCTGAAGGAAATTTTTCCATGATAATTTACAAAAGCAAAAGTTTCATTTTCTAACTATTCAAGAGGTGACTTTCCTTAGTGTGCTACGCGTTTTTGGTTGGCAAATCTTGTATACTTTAATCCAATTGGATGGTTTTAATAATTTTAATTTTTTTGATTTTCTTAATTTTTCTCTAGTAATCTCGAGTCAAACTATGCTGTTGAATTAATTTTATTTGAAAATTTAGAAAAAAAATGTTAAAATAATTTTATTACGTATAAAAGTATAGAGATAAAATTGTGATGCTGATGGCGATTGAGAGCCAATAAGACTATAGCGTAGGCAACTATCAATGGCATAGAAATTAAATGGTCTGAACAAGACCTTATCCTTTTAATTAGAAAATATTCATTACTTTTCCCTTTGTTTTCCACCTTTAAATTCTTATAGAATCATTAGCCACATAATCTTTTGCTTAATGCCAATGGATGGTCCCTCCATAAAAGAAGGGCCACTTTTGATTGTTTGGACATTTTGATAAATAAAGGGTACAATTGGCCCCCATAATAGTATGATCTCATTATTTCCAATCACATCTTTTTCTTATATTAAGATGGTGTTTTGTGGGGATTAAAATTAGATTTTCAGTAGATTGTAATAGAAATTTTTGAAATGTGTGGTTGAAAAGCTGTGAGAACCACGAAAGATATGATTAAAATCTGATTTTAATTTATACCAAACAGGGCATAGATTCATACTCAAACCAAAAGAGATTAAAACATGATAAGTATGATAATCACAAATGGATGTTTTCAAATGTAGGATGTTATTATGGTAGGTACAATGTTATAATCTCGAGTACGAACCGACTCTACATAAACTATCAACATTCTACAATAGTAGAGTCGAATCTCATACGGTGAAATAAATAGTCTTTAGAAGTGTAAGTTTTCTATAATAATAAATAAGTACTGTATTTTTGAGATAATTAAATTTATCCGAATCAGTATAAGAGCCTTGAAAGTTGGAACGTCTTAATCCTATGATTTTTTTATTGAGTGGCTTACAATAGTAGAATTGAGTTGTTAGAAATATAGATATTGATCAAGTTTGACCTTTGAAAGTTTAAAATCAAGGAAAATAATTTTTAGATCAATTAATTACTCAATATAGTTTTAGTGTGGCATAGTGATGGCAAAAAAATCCGTCCCATCTCGCCCCACCTCGAATTGGGTGAAAAAAACCCGCCCTGATGGGTTGGTGGGGGCGAGGAGGGGCCGAACCCGCCCCGTGGAGAATAATTAACTACAAATTAAAAAATAATAATTAGTTAACTGGTATTTTAAAAAAAAAATTAAACAGGGCAAAAAACGGGGGCCGCCCGCGCCCCATCTAAGTAGGGCAGGGCGCGGGACAGGTCGGGACGGGATGGGGGAGTGGCGGAGCGGGGGTGCCCTGCCCCATTGCCATCTCTAGTGTGGCATACGTCAATTTTAGTTTGGTATACATCAAGGATGACTCGTGAATGTATAGGGATCAGTTTTCCAAAATTTCAGAACTGGTGAATTTAAAATACTGCAATAAATAAATATTCAACAAGTGATATAACGTGATAAATTTCCAAGGAAAACCATCATGTTATGAATAAATAATTTGCTATATTAAACGTGGTACAAATGTCTCAATCTGTTTAAATTAAATTACACCATAAAACCAAACAGATACAAATTTAAACGCAACAAAGAAAACTTCCCTTATTTCTTTTTAGGGTAATTGGCGCAAAACGTCCCTACCTATGACGGGTTGTGTGCAAAACGTCCCTACCTTTGATTTTTTGGTGCAAAACGTCCCTACCTTTGCATTTTCTTGCACAAAACATCCTTTTCCCTAATTTTTAACATAAAATGACCAATATACCCTCCAATTTAAATAAAACAAAAAGGAAAAGAAAAGAATAATAAAGAATAATTTACAATCTTCTCCTAAACTTTTTTAAAAATGCAAATCAATCTCAAACTTATCAAAATATTTCACACACACCCATTCTCCACTTCCACACACATCCATTTTCTCTCTCCTCTCTAAGGTCTTCCTTCCCTGTTTCCGTGCAGGTTTCTTCTGGTTTTTCTTCTACGGCCGTGGTTGCCGATTCAAGCCGGTAAATGGATCAATCGTTGGAGGATCTATGTGAGCGATTATCCCTCATGGAGAGGGAAGAAGAGGGCTTATTATTGGATGAGGCTTCGGTGGAAGGTATGCTTGCGAGAGGCGAAAAATGCCTCCTCTTCAAATTACTGACGTGAAACACTTCAACAAGGAAGCATTGAAGTCCACAATGAAAAAGGTATGGAGTGTCTCAAGACTGATTTCGATCCGGGAACTGAACCATAATCTATTCATTGCCGAATTTGGGGATGAATGGGGCAAGGAAAAAGTCAAGCGGGATGGCCCTTGGTCGTTTGACGAATGAGGAATTTGGGAGAAGAGGGAGGTGAAGTTTGTTGGAGGAAGAAATGGCGGGGAGGTGATGTAGGGTAAATCACGGGTTTGGACCGTTGGATTCAAAATGGAAATACACGATGATAATAATATCAAAATTCACATTATTCAGCAATTTTTCTTCCTTATTCAGCGGTGATATTCTTAAAGAATTCGGTTATTGCATTAGCAATGTGTGAGCGCCTATTTCTTCCGATTTCCATTAATTGTGTAATTTTTGGAGATTGGTTGTGATTTTTGTTCTGTCTTAAGGTTTAATTCGTCCACCTACAGTTTAGGGAGAATTTGAAGTTGTTAATTTTGTTTTAGGTAGCCATGAATGAAGCTCCGTTCTGGGTTAGAATCCATGATTTACCGGTGATGGTCCGAACTCCGAAATGCAAATGTTGGTAAAGTTGTTGGCAGCGCCCTAGGAAGACTGATTGAGGTTGATTTGTTGCATTTTTTGATGTTTAAGATCATGAATAGGTGCATCCCTATGAGTAAAGTCGACTAGTATGTTGGGCATGGCTTGGTTGTCGCCGGAATGGGTTGTGCCGGTAGTTTTTTGGTGCATGAATGGCTGTGAAAGTGTGGAAGTGGGGAGTGAGTGTGTGTTAAATATTTTCATAAGTTTGAGATTGATTTGCATTTTTAAAAAAGTTTAGGAGAAGATTATAAATTATTCTTTAAATTATTCTTTATTATTCTTTTCTTTTCCTTTTTGTTTTATTTAAATTGGAGGGTATATTGGTCATTTTATGTTAAAAATTAGGGAAAAGGACGTTTTGCACCAAAAAATGTAAAGGTAGGGACGTTTTGCACCAAAAAATCAAAGGTAGGGACGTTTTGCACACAACCTGTCATAGGTAGGGACGTTTTGCGCCAATTACCCTTAAAAAAACACATAAATGGGAATCATTGAAATATTGGTACAACTTTTGAATTTGTATATTGCTTGGGACAGAATTCAGGTTTCTTGAGAAAGCTGCTACACGGACTAGGAGCTTGTTTGATAGGGATTTTTTAGAGGAAGAATTGATTTTGAATAGTGATATGATGGGAAATGTGTGGTTGAAAAAGAAGAAAAATTATTGTTGTGATGGAAAATATTATTTTATTGAAGAATGTGTGGTTGAAAATGAAAATTGATTTACTGTAAAATTGAAGAATCCGTACCAAACAAGCCCTAGATATAGATGACAAGTTCAGTACGTGGGGGCACCCTATCAAATATCAATACACTCTCTGTATATGGAGCTTTATCGATATAGCCCCTATTTGGTAAACATTAAAATTTTCATTTTCATTCTTCCATTCATTTTCGATCACACGTTCTTTAGTAAAAATAATATTATTTATCACATCAATAACTTTTTCTTCTTTTTCAATCACATTTTTTCATAAAATATTATTGCATGTAAACTTAAAACTTTTACTTATTTTTAACCATACATTATTTAAAAAATCACTATTCTAAAATATTAATTTGAATGGGAGCCCAAACGTGAGCATAACCCTTGTTTGAGTTTTTTTTTTTTTTAAAAAAAAAACTCATTTTCAATCTCACATTCTCCTATAAAACGACGTCTGGCTATTTAAATTAAAACTATTTATATCTTATACTCATTTTCAACCACATATTCACACAATTAAATATTCTGCACTTAAATTCAAAAAATTTCACTACTTTTTAAACAAACATTCTCTGAGAAATCACTATTCAAAACATAATTTTCCCCAATTTCTCATTATATTGACCATCAAACGGGCAAAATAATGCTACACGTAAGTACATGAAATTCAAAAAGCTTTTTTTTGGAAATCCAATGACTTAATTGTATGGATATGTAAAATATAGGATTTCTGAAATGGTGGGCAAGCGAGACTCAAAATCTCATGCTAAAAAATGTGGAGGTTCGAGTCCATTCATAACTTTTTCTTATTTTCTTAACCACATTCTTAAAAAAATCACTGTTCAAAAATATATCATTCCCTAAAACCCCATTTTAATGGATGAATGTTACAAAGTTTTTCAACTTCGAAAATTTAAGGAGTTGTTCTATTTGTGTTTCATTTTTGTATTTTGAGTTATGAATTCATTTTGTGTTTTGTGTTTTGAGTGTTCATTTTGAGATTGTTTAAAATATGTTCTCTAGCATTTTGAAAAATTGTTTTGAAAATACTCAAAACACATTTTGAAAATTTTGGCTTGATTATAACTGAAAATACCTAAAATGAAAGAGAACATGTTTTCTCTATTTTAGTAAATCAAAAACAGAAAATGACTTAAAAATGGTAAAGATAATTGTCCCCAACTTTCTTGAAATTGCTTGGTTGGCTAAGCTTACAAGATTTACTTATAAAGAAAAAGTAGGTTTAGTTTTAAAATAAGTAAATTTCTTGTTGATCAAAGTCAGTATTCTAAAAAGCGTCACCCAAGCCCAAAACGTCTCGCATTGCGCTTTTGTACGCTTTTTATTTATTTAATTTTTACTTTTTTTGAGCCTAGCAATGCCTACTGCCTAGTGTGCCTTTTTTTAAATTGTTTAATAATTTTTAGACTGATTTAAAATTTTAAAATAATATTAAAATAAGAAAACGTTTTTCTTTTTTTTTATACCTAGAACAAAGCTTCGCCAAAATGCTTTTTAGAACACTAACCAAATTCATTCACTAGCAAGTGTTAGGATAAGTTATCATCAGGTAGGTCTTGAGAGAAGAAAGAAGAGGGTTAGAAGACATTCCTTTACTCCTGTTTAGTAGGAATTAATTTTTTTTTTAAATTAAAATTTTTAATTCAAGTTAAAGTTAACAACTAAAATTTTTGTACTGCTTATTCTTCTTGTCACTTAAAGCTTTGTTCAAAAATTTAACCTAAAAAATTAGAGTGAAAACATTAATTTTAACCCAACATTTCGTAGGATTGACCCACTACTCATTTTTTGAAAATTTAACTTTTAATAAAAGTAAATAAATTCTTGAAAAAAGGATATTCAAATATATTTACACTCAAAACAATGTTCTTGATATGATTTATAAATAGATTTAGCAAAAGCGAGAATGATGAGAGTCGAGACATTAATCTAATCAAGTTATTATCTTAATCAAGATTAATACAAAAGATAATCCAACTAGGCAGCCCTATTGCTAAAAAGTCAACATTAAGCTTCGCCCAGAGTCTTTCTCCCACTAATACATCTAATTCCTGGAAGATTCCAACCTCCAGCCAAAATTCATCCTCCCAAATAAAGATTGTGAAAAGGCAAATAGAAAATTTCAATTGAACCTTTATTTTTCAATGCGATAAAGAGTTAGGCGTTCAAAACGTATTTTATATTGAAATAAAGATTTTTTTTTCTTTAAATTTATTTTACGGAGTCTTAAGTAATCAAATCTATGTGATGCAACCGTTGAATGGTACTATGCAATAGATAGTAATTTGT
>CAIGRQ010223348.1:0-10592 GCA_903798375.1 Fraxinus sp. D2006-0159 | reverse complement strand
TGAGATGTGAACCATGTTCATCATCCATATCATGATTCAGGACAGTCAGTTCGAAAATCAGGCAAGACAGACAGACAGACAGACATGGATTAATTCAAACAAAGAACGTACATTTCATTTAAGATAAATGCTTCATTTTCACTGCAGGAAAATGATATCCAGTTTCATTACACAGTCAGATAATAACTCAAAGTCTTAAAAGATATATTTATATATTAGTTTCGGGTTCGGGTTCGGGAATAGTGTTTAAATCTATACCACCATTTTTCACTTGCTTTTCACCAACCTTATCGCCGTTAACTTCTTCCACTGACGCCGTTAGCTTCTGTTCCTGGCCACTACTGCGAGATGAATTATTCTTAGCAGAAGTATTATTCTCAAAGTACCTGATGGCAACGCGCAACCTCTTTAGAATGGCAAAAAACTCATCCACCTCCGCCTCCGTGGGCGGCGGCGCCACTGCAACTTCAATTTCTTCCTCCTCCTCCACCACTCCTTTTTCTTTAATCTGCCTATTATTCTCCACTCTATTCCGCTTCCTCTTCCTATCTTTCTCCATTTCCTCTCACTATCTTTCTCTGAATAAAGCAGACAATTGACTTTTGGTATATATGCTCCTGAGAATACTGCTATCCGTGAAATGTGCGTTTTATTATTGATTATTCTCCATTTTGATCTTTAATTTATAACCGTTGGATCCGATGCCAATTGATGATGTAAGAGTATGACGTTTCATTCGAATATCATGTCAGGTCAATAGGTCATATTGGAAATTACGAGGATATTTATATATATCAACTACCCACGCGCTTATTGTTAATCGCCTCCCCTAATTTTGTTTTTGTGAATAAATTCGTCCAAATTACAGTTTTGTTTCAATTTCACCACGCTCTGCATTAATTTGATTTACACTGTAAGCCTCTCAATTGGAGTGGGTAGAGCTCTTATTTTGGTTTTTATTTTTATTTTTTCGTCTTAAGAGGTACGCAAAATTGACTGCTAAGAGTTTTTCTATCTTTCTTTTCCTAAGGGTGTTTGTAGTTCTCAATAAATATCTTATTTCACTTCATAGATTTTTAGAGCTATTGTTTATGATCCGTAGAGCTCTTATTCTAGGTATATTGTGATCCAAAGAATTCTCACTCAAAACTTGTAGAACTCTCTCAATCGAGACTTGGAAGGCTCTCATTTTAGGGTGTATTTGAGTTCCATTTTTTGAGAAAATATATTTGTAATAGTAATTTTTGTAAGAATGTATGGTTAAGAAGTATGATTTTTTTGAATCTTTGTATAAAGTTATATTAAAAAATGTGGTTGAAAATGAGTTTTTATGTGTTGGGGCTCAAATAGGGGGCTTAAAAAAGACCCAAGAGGCAGTGTTCTGCTTAATACTCGTAGAAGCGTGGAATTTGTTTTTTAAGCACCACAAGAGAGTTTTGCTGCCAAAATTGTAAATTGAAGTAACAATTACTTGTGAATTTCCTTAGATTTCTTGAGGTTTGTTGACATAATAGTCAAAATTAAATTTAAGTAAAAGTTTAGGGTGAATAAATTGAAGTCAATGGAAGTTAGGTGACTTCCAGGAAATTTCTCGCGTGAAGTTTCATCACATGGTTAGAAGGTGGAAGCAGATGACATTGTAATCAATTTCTTGGAGGATGCTCAAAGATTAAAAATGACTATTGTAAGTCAATTTATTTATTGACCAAAGGAGATGACCATATTCGCAGCCTCTAACTTGCATGTGGGTCAGTATATTAAAAAATTTATGATCCTCGTGAGGAAGAAAAGAAGTAAAAGTAGTCGGATCTAAAGCTTTGTCTTGAAGAAAGGTTGGTCTGGTCCCACGTAATTTTTTGCTTTAAAATTTCTAGTGGTGGGGGTGTGGGATCTAGTTTGAATAATGCTACGAGTGCATCATGATTGATGAGAAGTTTGACATTCTTTCATGTAGCAACAATCTACACCATTGATTTTAAACATACTCGTTCCATCACTGCTCAAATTCCTTCCCCCTAAAAGGAATGTTATCATTGGTGTCAACCAATAATTTATATTTCGCTTGATTCATCTAATTTAGAGGATGCTGGAGTCACAGGTGACACGTCGTATATGTATAAGGTGTGAAAACNCCATCACTGCTCAAATTCCTTCCCCCTAAAAGGAATGTTATCATTGGTGTCAACCAATAATTTATATTTCGCTTGATTCATCTAATTTAGAGGATGCTGGAGTCACAGGTGACACGTCGTATATGTATAAGGTGTGAAAACATAATTTTGATTGATATGTTTTTTCGGAGAAGTGTTTTTATCGAGATTAGTGGGTCATATATATAGTTGTGTGATGTGAACTTGCAAGTTAATTGTATATTAGTTTTAGCACATGTTTGGTTCACATTAAAATCTTTATTATCATTTTCAATTACATTTTTCAATAAGATAATATTTTCTATCATATCAATAATTTTTCCTTCTTTTTCAATCACACATTCTCCATCAATCTACTATTTCAAAATACATTCTTCCAAAATAATGTAGCTGAAACACACCCTAAATGTTCAAATCAACGTATTGTCTTGGTTAAAAAAAAGTGACAGTTCAAGGCATGAGGATCAGAAATGAAAGTAAATTAAAGTTGGTGACCTGAATGCTAGTAATTGACGACAACAATCGAACTTGCAAGAAAATCGAGGAATAGTGATTTGATTACAGTAAATTGAAGATAAGCTATCCTGATGCAACTCCATCGAAAGTGGTAGTTATGCATATGACATGCATGGTTTTCATTTAGGTAAAATGATAAGATCAATTAAATGTATTAGCGCTAGATTATTATTTTTCCTTATCATTTAATATGTTTTGTAAGTGAATCATCTTCCAATTGTATAGATAGCATTACTCTAAAATTAATAATAATTTTATTTTAAATAATGTTATTTATGAGGGTTATCGGTTGCCGTCTTACATAATACGCATGTGACATTTTGTTATTTGATATATTTATGTGATAGTTTATTATTATCTCATTTACCAAATAACAAATACACACACTGGCGGACCCGGGGGTGGGGGTCCTGCCCCCCTAACTTTGGAGAATTTTTTTTTTTTTTTTTAAAAAAATTCCGTTTGGTATCCGATTGAAACCTAATTTTAATCTAAATTAAAGTTAACAATTAATTTTAATAACATATATTATGAAATTCATAACTATTTAACTTTTATCAAAATTTACTAAAAAATTGATTTTAATTTCCACCGAATAGAGGCAAAATCTAAATAAATTTGAATTTCGATAACATGCTAATTTTAAAAATTCTCCGACGATCGTATGCTAATTGAATCTACAAATTACTTATATCATCTCAAAGCTTATTTCGAGAACTACATTATGAGCATATCAAATGGTCCAAACATATATCGAAAATAATTAAAAATACATTAAACATGAGTCTCAAAGAAAGAAGTCTAACTCATTTTTTTTTAAAATATCAATTATTTTATTTACAGTTATTATTTTTGCAATTCTCAATGTAATTTTCATCATTTTATTAGGAAATTTTATATGAAATATGACATTAAAAATTTTCGAAATTTTACATCCGAAAAAGTCATATCTCATGTAAATTTTCGGATGTATAATAACAAGGGGTATGATTTTTTTGAACGTAAATTGTTTTGTTGTAAAGTTTCTCCTAACTTTTTTGCAAGTTCGATTGTGTCCCAAAACTTTAAAATTCTACATCCGCCCCTTTTTTTTTCGTTTTTTTTAAATGTTAGGTGTGCACACGACATGCACGTTCTTTAACCAATTACTGCAAGCCATGAGCATTCACATTTGTCAAGTGTATTTGACTTCTACTTAATATTTTCATTAGATTTGATTTTCCGAAAGTAAAATATTTTCTATTTTAAAGAGTCAAATTTTATAATTATACTCGATTTTTTAATTTTAACTCTATCAATATTGCATTTAATAAAATTACAAATTTCAATGTTCCAATATTTAAATTATTCATATTGTATTTAGTATTCTAACGATGACATCTAAAAATATTCATTAATTAAAAAAGAAAAATAATAAATGAATATTCAAAAAAGTAATATAAAGGGCGAAAGTAGACTAATTTGTTGAAATGTTTAAACAAAATCTAGTCTTTAAATTAAAAGTGTTCTGTATTATGATCGAAGTGCTCTTTACTAAAAAAATCTTCAAGAGACCCTATTTTAATTTTTAAAAATAGAAAGTGAGCGTGTTTTATACTCTTTACTTTATAACGATTAAATTTAATAAACTACAAAATTTCAATACTCACTTCTTAACTTATTCAAATAACATTTAAACCGATAATTAGCCACTAACATTTAAAAAAATATATTAAATAAAAGATGAGATTAAATCAATAAAAGTTTCTTGACAAAATAAAATGTAGAACCAAAATATAGGGCATTGTTAGAGCGTATAGAAAAAATTTGTATTTTGCTACTGTACATAAAAAATGTATATAAGCAATTACCGAAAATGATGTGGAGGAAAAAGATTGGATAAAAAAAGTTGATTGTATTTCAAATTTGCAGATGGTAGAGTACCATGTGACTTATGTGATATATTATATAAATCGTAATGTACATGTAGCAAGAACTCTTTGAATTTAAAAATATTTTCTATTATACTTTATAAACATAAACAAATTTTAAATACGATGATTCAATGTAAGAACTATGAGTTTGTTGATGCTTTCGGGAATTTCAGTTGCCTTAAAGCCTCACAACAATGAATAAGTCTTTATTTACCATTAGAAATGGAAACAACAAATTTTATAAACATATTAGCTTCGAAAATTTTTCTCGAGGGGTATGAGCAAATAATAACGCATCTCTATTTTATAATTGCAAAACAAAGTAACTAACGTATCAAAAAATTTATCCCGTCTTAAAATATAGTTTTAATTTTATTTTTTTTAGTTTGAATAGAGAATATAAATACATAGTAATTAAGTCATGCATGCTTTTGTCAATGGAATTTGGGTGGGAGGGAATTTTTGGCAATTTTTTATTACCATGGGTGCCGTATGGGGCCCACCCTTGTGAGTTATAGATAAAACCTCTGTCAAATAAATTATGTACACCTATCTTAATTCTCATTTTGTTTGTCCCACACACATTCACCAACTTCCTCTCTAAACTTTTTGTGTGTGACTATTGTGTCGCATTTTTATTATTTAATCTTTGTTGTCATATTCATAGACCACCATGGACAATTTATCCAACCAATCTAGTTTCAAGTCACATAAAATAAAAAAAAAATGAAAAAGGGAAGAAGAAGATTACAAACAACAAAATGTACTGGGATGGACCGTACGAACTCCATTATTTTGACCATTAAAATAGGTCGAGCCAGTCGAGACCGCCAGCTTTGAAAAGCGTGATCCAAAATACGGAAAAAACCCATCTCTAGGTTCGGTTTGTGCAAGCCTGGCTTGGTTAACTTGTTATTTTTTTAAAAAATTAAAAATATTATGAAATGTTCTTGTTTGGGAAGGTAATGCATGTCATTTTGATGAATCATGCTACTCACCAAGAAGAGAAGTGAGAATGGCAGTGTTTTTATCGAAGCTGTAAAGTAAGCTAATTTTTGCCTTTGGAGGGGATCATCTTTCTCTATTTTTATAGGGAAAAATGACTTCTCATTGTCTAAACTTATGTCTTGTCAATCAAATCAACTACAACGTCGAGCGTGGAAGGTGTGCCAACGATCTTATCCTTGATTGGTTGATGAGGTCGGCTCCTATTAAATCATCACGATGTTCCTATTGTATTGTATTCCTATTAATTCTCATGTTTCGAGTAAAGCTTTTTATTGAACGGGAATCGACTAATAATTTCTTCAGTTAAGGGGTTAAAGAAACAGCACAAAATGGTCAATAAAGAATGATCCTCAATTGGAAATCGAAATTTCGACTTCGACCTTCATATTACATTATTTTTGTCCTTTTTTTAAGTTCCTAATGTGAGTGAAGTTCCATGAAATTCTTTGATCTTTTCTGTATCGCTGCTTCTTTTATCCTACATAATATATTTATGTGGTAAATCGTCCTTATATTATGCCACAATGTGATTTCTTAATCAGACTAGGAGCGTATCAAAATTTTCAATAATACTATTTAGCACAAATCACGTGGCATGGAGGCCATTTACCAATCAATTTTCTTCAAATCGACTGATGATGTCCAAATACAAACCTTTTTCTATTTGAAATAGTTTTGATCAATATTATGAATGATTTCTTGTAAATTAAATTTTTGAGCAAGAATATTTTTTTTACACTAAAAAGAATTCATAGGCCTTGGGCTGGACCAGGCTACACATCGGCCCAGTCCCCTAAATCCGTCCCTGTGCCCTTTGAAATTGTAAAGCCAATGATCATGCTGTATTATGAAACCAGTACAGAGCTGTAACCCTGTATGCAGATTCAGATTAAAGGTTATTCTTTTTGTTGTAACATATAGATTGGTTCCTGAGGGGAATAGACCACCAAATTTAATGTATAGAGGTCAGGATTAGAGAGAATATATAAGATTCCTTATGTTAGCGGAATAGTTTTTGTCATCAAAATATAGGATTTAGGTTCAGAAATTCTTCTGTTCATTTAGATTCAATTTTTAGAAAGCATTTAAATATTTTCATTTATTAAGGGGAAAGTGTTAAGATTTTGAATTCCATCTTAAAAGGTCAATCTTATTAAGCCCCTATTTGACGTCCATTAATTTCTCATTCTCTTTCTCATTCTTCATTTCAATCACAAATTCTCCAAATAAAATAATATTACACACAAATCAAAAACTTTTCATCACTTTTCCACCACACATTCTCATATTAATCACTATTCCAAAATTTCAATTATCTTCAAAATGGGTTTCAAACACGGGTTTAGGAGTAACTCAATCCTTTATAAGTCGGTCTATGTTTTTATCTTTATTTGATGTGAGATTTTTATCCCTTAACATGTCCACATAAGATGGTGGCTCGTTTAAGCATACAAATCTTGAAATTCGTGTGCTTTTTTTTTGTTGAGTCTTAATTGGATTAATTGCTCGTTGGAGTTTAATAGGCTCTGATACCATGTTATGATTTGAAATTCCACCTTAAAAGGTCAACCTTATTAAGAGGAGTAACACAATCTTTTATAAGTCGGTCTATATTTTCATCTTTAATTGATGTGAAATTTTTATCTCTTAACATGCCCCCGCAAGATGGTGACTTATTTGATTTAATAGTATCGAATTGCTCGTTGGAGCTTAATGTGTTCTAATACCATGTTAAGATTTGAGATTCCATCTTAAAAGATCAATCTTATTAATAGGAGTAACTCAATCATTTATAAGTCGATCTATGTTTTCAACTTTATTCAATGTGGGATTTTTATCCATCTCAAATTATTGGTTGTGTAAATCTTTCTCATTCCTAGGAATTGATGTGCAGATGCTTATGTTTCTTTGTTATAACCAAAAAGAGGAAACCCTAATAAAAATAAAATTGAAATTCGTGACATCAAAAATCATCGAATATTATTGACGTGGCAGTTTAAACAACTCTTCTTCTGTTTTGATAGTTAGCAGACAATACATTTGCTGGTAAGTTGGACAAACGTCTAAATCTGTAGCTTCAGACTTCGGAGTAAACTTTTTCGTTTTTTTTTTATTTGATCTCATAGAGATGGTGTGTTATGGTTATTAAAGATCTACTTGTTTGTAAATTTTCCAATGGATTTTATGATGAACGAACAAAAGAGTCAGTTTTTGTTGTAATTGAAAACGAAAATCGATAAAAGATTACTCAAGCAGTTTCCTTTTTTTTTTTCATTGCATTTTCAATACATACTCAAATTGGCTTACAATTAATTACAACATCTACAGGTTCTTTCGAAATGCATACAGAAGCTGCCAATTCTCAATGAATTCGAAGGGAGAAAATCGTGTAACTAATTATTCACTTTGTATAAAAAAATTGGAGGAAGCTCTTCTAAAGTATTTAAACTTGAAAAGGACTTGCCATTTACATCTTCAATTTGTATCTGAATAGAGTGCCTATCCTCTTGATCAATCTTGAAAGCTGTTTTACAACTCTTGAAGAACATGCATCCAACGATAGTATCGAGTACAAGAAGAACGCCGTACAAGTATGCAATAAATATTGCCTCGAAAGCCATAGATGAGTTGGGAGACAGTGCACGATGATAAGCTCTCACGATTCTGTATTGAAACAAAGCTTCAATTGCAGCCAAGGCTACGTTGATTGGCACGGCTAATGACAATGCTGTAGAAGTTCGACCCTGGATCAGAACACAAGCCTTAAGAATTGCAAGACAGCCCCCGAGTTTCTCCACTCCAGATAACACCAATGCCAAGTTGCATATAATGTAGGCATTAGCAAGAATGATAGAATAGATAACGGCTCCAGTCGCTGAAATGAATAGCAAGGCTCCTGGAGAAGATATGCCTAATACATCGAAAAAATTGAAAGCAAAAAGAAGAAGAGAGAAGCAAGTAGCATTGGCTGAAAGGATGACTAATGAGCTGCAAATTTGAGTTTGGAGAAGGGGTTTGTATACTGCAATCCAAGAAGAAAATGAAGGTTCTTCTGCGGGTCTATGATTGCTCAAAGATTTGATTATTGACGCCTTAGCGACCAGGAGTAAGGAAAGGGAGAATGGAAGAAGAAGAATATATGTAACAATGGTTTGAGAGAGCTTAAGACTGAGAATTATGAAAATTTCTGATGAGGGAGGGAAACCAGCAGCTAGAAAAAGGGCTCTAAAACGACGTTGAACAAATGCAAGAAGGACAGAAGAGGGGAGGGATGCTTGCAATAGTAGAGTCGAGGCTGCGAATGGAAACGCAAGGAGTGCTGCAGTTAAGGTGAAGTACTGATAATTCTGCAGAAATGTAAAGATTGATCTTCTGATAATTCTGCCTGCTGTTTTCCTTATTGGAACTGATGGTGAGTATTCGTCCATCGCGATAACAACAACGTCGTCCCGACCGAGATTCATATAGATGGTTCAGAAATGGGATATATATGAAGTAGTAATTGATATTAGGTGTGTTGGTTGGATTAAGGAATAGGCCAACAACTAGAACTGACGTATCTGCTTTGTTTTCACCAACCAGTTTTGTCTGAACTCATTTACAATTCCTTTGAGATTTCCAAATCCCTATATTAGATTACAAGGCACTGAAAACACCAGCTTTTATATTATGTAAAAGATGATCCCAAAATAATAAAAGAACAAAAAAAGTGAAATGTGTAACATCATAAAAGGTGAGAACCTTAGGAAGAAAGCTTGGCTTTTTGGTGGATTGCTTGAAAATGAAAAGAGGGTGTTTTAAATATGACTTAGAATATACTCTTTGGTACAATCACTCCTCCAAATCAAAATTAACATGACTTTAATTATATAATTCACATATATAAGCTATGGTTCTTCTACCTCTTGTTGGATGTGATTTGACTTTTAAATTTATTGATATTAAAAGTTCAATTAGTTGTTAGTTAATTTGGGCTGCCTAAATTCCTCTCTGTGGGAAAGGTACAAACTCTACCTAAAAACTCAAAAAGTTTGTCATACTTGTATTTGACTTTTTTTTTAAAAAAAAAAAAAAAAAAATTGATACGACCACCAATGGATGTGTTTTGCACTGAAATCGTCGTTAGAGATTTGTCAATTAATGAAATGTTAGTAACGAGAATGTGACGAGAATAAAGTTTGAAATATAAGTGCAATAATGAGGAAAGATTGGAGACATTTAATGCAATTCAAAAGTAGTTCAACAATAAAAAATTGTGGTGGAAATATCATATTATGTAAATAAATAGGTACAAAAAATTAATAAATAAAACTTTTTATGTTATTTTCTCTTGTAAGTTTCTTTTGTTGAGTTGATTCAAGTTAGTAGTTCTATCAACTCTACCATTTTATTGATAAGTCGAGTTCGTACTTAAACATATTCACTTTCTTTTATTGAGTTGGTCAGGTTAGGAGCTCTATCAACTCTTACCATTTTATCGATTGGTCGAATTTATACTTAAATCAACTCACTTTCTTGTGTTGAGTTGATCGAGTTAGGAGCTCTATCAACTTTATCGTTTTATGTATCATTTAAATTTATAGTTAATCAACTCAACATTTGATTGACTTGCACAAGCTATAATGAATTAAAAATGTCAAAACTTTACAAAGTTGGAGATAAGCACATTTTAAAATTATTCAGTACATAGAGTCTATTTAATTTAATTTAATTTTTTGAAAGAGAAGAATTTGGGTATATATTTGTTGATCTCCTAACTGATTATTCTGTTCAGCTAATGATATATATCTAACCCACTCTATACATAATTAAATATGGGAAGGTAACAAGTTTAGGTTTTTTAGCACTACGGCCAAAGTTGAACCAAACTGTATAATCTCTTAGTAAGGTCAAATGTAACCAATTAATGGGCTGGTCCGGAAAGGACCGATTTCAGTTCGTATGGGCCTTGACAATAGGGCCCATTATGACCCACCATTGTAATAAGGGAAAAATTCATGGATCA
>CAIGRQ010223326.1:0-10861 GCA_903798375.1 Fraxinus sp. D2006-0159 | reverse complement strand
TCAAAAAAATCTATAGATTCGGTTAAGGTTTCGGTAACTATAATCAAATTAAGTCAATCTCTGTGGGAACGATATCCGAAATTCTAAATTCCACTTTATTACTTGTTAACGAACCGTACACTTGCGGTAATTTTAAAACGAACAAATATTTTTGTGAACACAAACGAGTCATATATTGCTTGGGAGGCCATGGCAGATTGATAGACGCACTACTCATGATGGTTACAAGAATAGATATAGCTTTATCATGGATAGAAAGAGTATTATACTTGCACCATGCCACCTCATCAAGTGTACGAGGAGTAGAATCAAATCAAGAGGTTTGTTGTTACCAACACAAAGCAACTTGAGACTGTGGTCAAGGTTGAGTATGAACGAAAAGATGGTGAGCAGATAAGGAATACACCGAGGGATGAGGAAGAAAAACAAGAGAGTTCAGCCCAAGTGAGGAAGGACGAAAGAAAATTGAGTTTTTATGCAAAAGAGAGATAAATGAAGAACGCTTGTAATTCCAACAAAATGGTGATCTTGTTTTTGCATAGAGAAACATATTTTTCTAACGCTAACCCTGATTCTTCTTTGCATAGTGTAGCTATTTCACTTTTGTAGGAGTTTGTTGATGTTTTCTCTGAAGAAATACCATTAGGTTTGTCACCAATTAGAGGAATTGAGTACCTAATCGATTTTATTCCCCTTAGCTTAAATTTCAAATCGTCTGGCTTACCGTAGCAGTTCTAAAGAAACTAAAGAATTGCAATGACAAGTAGAAGAGCTATTGGCTAAAGGACACGTTTGTGAGAGCATGAGTCCATGTGTTGTACCTATTTTGCTAGTTTTTAAGAAAGATGGAACATGGAGGATATGTGTTGATTGTCGAGCCATCAATAAGATAACGGTAAAGTATCAACGCCATATCCCTCGATTAGATGACATGCTTGATGAAAAACACGGTTCCGTCATTTTTACTAAAATTAATTTGAAAAGTGGTTATTATCAAATTTGCATGAAAGAAGGAGATGAATGGAAAACAACTTTTAATACAAAGCATAGATTATATGAGTGGTTAGTAATGCCTTTTGGCGTAACTAACGCACCTAGTACCTTTATGTGACTTATGAATCATATCTTGCGTGCTTATATTGGAAAATTTATTGTTGTATACTTTGATGATATCTTAATTTACAGTAAGAGCTTGTTTGATCATATTGACCATTTGAGGTGTGTGTTTGAAGTCTTAAGATGAGAAAAGTTATATGCTAACTTAAAGAAGTGCACTTTTTGTTTGGATAGAGTTATTTTCCTTGGTTTTAACTGCTAGGGGTGTTGAGGTGGATGAAGAGAAAGTTAAAGCTATCAAAGAACGGCCTACACCAACAACCATTTCAGATGGAATGACTAATGAGTTTACATGGTCTACCTGAATTTTACCTGAGATTTGTAAAGAATTTTAGCACAATTGCAGCTCCTTTAACCGAAATCATCAAGAAAGATGTCAGCTTCAAGTGGGGGAAGCACAAGAAAGAGCATTTCGCACCTTGAAAGAAAATCTAAGTTCTGCCACTTTATTACTTTTACCAGATTTTTCTAAAACCTTCGAAATCGAATGTGAGGCTTCTAGTATTGGTATAGATACCGTTCTAATGCAAGACAAATGACCCATTGCATACTTTAGCGAGAAACTTAATGGTGCAGCTTTGAATTATTCAACCCATGATAAAGAACTATATGCCTTAGTGAGAGCATTGGGTCAAGGCAAGCTAAATCGTCGGCATGCACGTTGGGAAGAGTTCATTGAGATGTTTCCATTTGTGATTCAGGTAAGGAAAATGTGGTAGCCGATGCGTTGTCACGCGGGTATGTTCTTGTTTCTACTCTTAGTGCTAAATTCCTAGGATTTGAGCATATTAAAGCGATTTATGAGAATGATTTAGATTTTGGTAGCGTTTTTGCTACTTGAGAAAAGGGTACGTTTGAAGATTTTTATCGGTATGATGGTTACTTATTTTGGGAAAACAAAGTTTGCATTCCTAAATGTTCTTTACGTGAATTACTTGTGCGTCAATCACATGGGGAAGGCTTAATAGGGCATTTTGGAATTTCTAAAACTTAATATATGTTAAAAGAACATTTCTTTTGGCCTCATATGAAGTGAGATGTTAAAAAAATATGTTCTAGATGCATAAGCAAAGTCTAGGGTTAAACCACATGGATTATATATGCCTTTACCTATTCCTACACACCCTTGGGTTGATGTGTCTATAGATTTTGTATTGGGATTGCCTAGAACTAGTAATGGCCAGGATGCTATATTTGTTGTAGTTGATCGGTTTTCTAAAATGGCACACTTCATTCCTTGTCACAAAACTAATGATGCTACTCATGTAGCAAACTTATTCTTTCGTGAAGTAGTGCGTTTGCATGGAGTCCCTAGAATTGTTAGTGATCTAGATGTCAAATTTCTTAGTCATTTTTAGCGTATTTTGGGGGGTAAGTTGGGAACAACTTTGTTATTTTCTACTACTTGTCACCCCCAGATAGATGGTCAAATCGAGGTAGTAAATAGGACTTTAGGTGCCTTATTACTAGCTGTTCTTAAAAAGAATCTAAAGTCTTGGGAAGCTTGCATTCCTTTCATTGAATTTGCATACAATATGTCTGTGCATTCTTCTACGAAATTTTCGCCTTTTGAGATTGTTTATAGTTTTAATCCACTAACTCCATTGGATTTGTTGTGTCTACCTGTTAATGAGATTGCTAGCCTTGATGGAAAGCATAAGGCTGAGTTAGTAAAGAAAATTCACGAAGAAGCACAAACACTTTTTGCACAAGAACGAACAGATTGCTAAACGAGCCAATAAAGGAAGAAAACAAGTCACCTTTCAACCTGGTGATTGGGTTTGGGTTCATTTGCGCGAAGAGATTTTCTAATCAACGGAATTCTAAGCTGAAACCGCATGGGGATGGACCATACCAAGTTTTGGAGAAGATCAATGATAACGCATACAAGATTGATCTTCCCACTGATTATCAAGTTAGTTCTACCTTTAATGTGACCGACCTTTCTCCTTTTGATGTAGGTGCAAATTCGAGGATGAATCATTTTGAGGAAGGATGGAATGATATGGGACAACTAGGAGGAATGGAACATGAAGAGGAGAAAACGCATACGCTTAAGAAAGGAACTCAAGATGAGCTTGAAGAGGATGCACAAGGCATGGATTTTCAAATACCAATTGGCCCTATAACAAGTGCTCTGGCAAAGAAGCTACAAGAAGCCATACAAGGTTTGGTAGGACATGTACTTGAAGAAGAGACCAAGTCCAAAGCTAATTCCAACAAGTTGGGCTTACAAAAGGAGACCAAGATCATCAATCTTATTCAAGTCCAATCCAACGAAGATCCAATTACATTGGGTAAAGTCATTTAGTTTTTTTCTTTCTTATTAAGTTTATTTTGGACCTTAGTTATTTGGTTTTGGGCCTAGACTCTTATAATATTATGTTAGGCCTTTGTTTTAATTAATTTGACTGTTTTGGGCCTATTTTGACTCAACTTATGTAGAGTTCAAAAAGGGAATCCGAGATTAAGGTTTTCTACCAGATTTACAAGCCAACTTAACATTATAAATAGGCTTGAAACTCTCATTGTATGGATAGTTTATGATATACAAATGAGATGTTTTTCTCTTACTTTGTTCTTCAGCAACTTTTCGGGAATTCCAAGTGCTAACTTGTGATTTCCAAACCTTTATAATATTGGTTTCAGGTTCTTTATAGCCATGGGGTCAATATTCTTTCTTTACCTTTTGAGTTCCTTGTTTGTGGACGATCTGGGTTCTTTCCAAAGTATTATTGTCGGGTCTCGCCACATTGTTCGTCAAGGTTTGCATCACACATCTCTACACAGATTTCCTCTGCATAAGGTAATATTAGAGATGGCAAAAAAAAAACTCGCCCCGCCCCACAAAGTTAAATAAAAAAATTGAACATTGGTTGTTTAATTTTGGACATTGTTTGTTTTTATTGCTTGGTTTGGATATTGATATAGCTATTTTAATTGTTTGCTTTGGATTATAAAATTTTGAATTTGTATTTAATTGAAAATTTTTTGTTTAAAAAAAAAATACAAACGGGACAAGAAACAGGGCGGGGGATTGGCGGGGGGCCCCGCCCTGTTACCATCACTAGGTAATATCAACTAAAGTGTCATGAAAGATGTACATGGAGCATAATTCATTTATTTTGATATTGTAGTTTAGCTTCCAATCATAGAACTCCCTGATAGTTGATTTATATGGTTAATGAAAAATAGTTGCATACAAGGATAAAATAAAAAATTGATGTTTCTAAAAATAAATTTGAAAATTGGGAAAGGAAAAAAACTAACATATTATTTGTGTTTGACTTGGAATGTCATAAAAGGTAAATACATAGGGCACATTTGGTACTTTTGCTTTTGCTTCTATAAATTATCTTTTTTTTATAAAAAAAAACAAGTTTTTTAAAGAGTTTTCTATTCTGAAAATACTTTTATTGAATTAACTTATTTTAAAAATTCTTCTAACTAGTAAAATCACTTTCACAAAATTAGTCAAACATATTAAAAAACACATTTTAAGTCTCAAAAGCTCATTTTTACTTTCCAAAACCATGTCACAACTCATAATATGTCAAAATAAGCATTTTCTCATACAATATTGTTGCAATAGATTATTTACAATAACGTCAAACCCTCTTATGTACATTTTACAGCAATCAATTTTTGAAGTCAAACGTCACTAAGATATCGAAAATTCCAATTTCACTCATCGAACGTCTTAAAAATCATTTTCTAAGCCAATAAAATGTTTGGTTTTGGTTGCAATGCATCATTTGCTGTTCTAGACTTTAAAAAATAAAATAAATAAATAAATTTACAGATATTACTTGTCCATTATTCTTTAGCTAACTGCATTGCACATTTTTCACTAATTTAAGGCATGATGTTCTTGCCCTTAATTTGTGTCTAAGTAACAGCTATTCAGGTATCTATGCACCAACTCTATTTGTTTAACAATTTTTTATTATTTATTTATTTAGTTTAACAATTTTCACAGCAAATTTGTTTGCCTACAACCTTTTCTTACACTTAATATGTTGGTTGCTCAATGACATAACTTATCAAAATTTTCCTATTTTATTTTTGATGCACACTTTGTCGCGTCTTTTCATACAATTATTTATATTTTTCGAGAGATCTACAAATACTATATACTTATTCAGCCCTTATTTTTATTTATTTTTATATAATTTGAACTATTTTAAACACTTCATATACATGAAAATATGATTCCACGTTAGTCTCAAAATAAATAAATTTGTAAGCAATCCAACTATTTTTTACTTTTAAGGGAAAGTTACAGCTAAGGTCCCAACGTTCGTTCCAGTTTCACTTGGATCCCCATTNTATATAATTTGAACTATTTTAAACACTTCATATACATGAAAATATGATTCCACGTTAGTCTCAAAATAAATAAATTTGTAAGCAATCCAACTATTTTTTACTTTTAAGGGAAAGTTACAGCTAAGGTCCCAACGTTCGTTCCAGTTTCACTTGGATCCCCATTCTTATATTTTTGGTATTTAGGTCCTTAAAAATATTTTCACGAATGTTGCAGGCTGCAAATGGTCGGACAAATAGACGGTTATGGTTCGTTAATGACCCACGAGCACCTATTATCTACAATTGGGGTTTCAACTCTCAAATTTATATATAAAAAAATGGGACCTAGATGAAACTGATTGAATGTTTGAGGACCCTATCTGCAAATTTACATTATTTTGAAAGGGTAAATTACAGAAAACATTCCGAAGTTTATTTTTAAGGCAACTATGTCCTCAACCTCTCAAAAATGTGCTGCATTTCTCCATTTATCCTCTTGTCAACCAATCTGATATGCAAATCCAAAACTCAAAAAAGGGCAAAATTTTCATTCCATTTTTTAACTAAAATATAAGAGTTTGTTTGGCATAGATTTTTTTTTTTTTAAAATTCATTTTCAACTACACATTTTTTCAATAAAATAATTTGCTCATAGACTCATGAGTTTCCCTATTTTTTAATCTCTAATTTTTATAAAATTACTTTTTTCATTCAAAAAATCCCTCACAAACAAATATTAAAAGTGAAAATGCAATCATTCATTTTAACCCTGCATCCATTACCCACTCATCCTCTTCCACCACCATTATCACCAACCAACTACCGCCCTCGTTACCATTAGGCCGTTGCCGTCACCAACAAAACCAAAGGAGATTTCTTCCTCCACGATTTTCAAACGAATTGAGAGGAGAAATCTCTTTTTGTTCTACTAACATTAGAGGGTATTATAGTCGTAGTGGTGGTGTTGCGGAGAAGATGATTTTTTTTTTTAATTCTTTTTGTTTTCTAAGAAATATTTATTTATTTAATATTTTAATTAAATATATTAGAATGATATTTGTCTTATTTTTTATTTTTAGATGTCCTAATCAAATCGATTGACTTAATGGAAAAATTGATGAAATGTTACCAAATTTAGGAGGTTGAAAACATAATTGTTAGAAAAAAAAAAAAAACTAGGGACAAAAGTACAAATGACTTTAAAGGTAGGGGACGTTTGACTAAATTTATCCATTTAAAATCACTTCAGCCTACGGGACGTGGACGTCTGAGCAAGCATCTCTATCTACTTCAGCGTCCAAACTGATTTTCGTACAGATAGATTAACGAATGGAGTCTTCCTGGTTTATCTTCATTGTGTCCCTATTATGCATCCTTCCGCTTCTCAAATCGTTATTTTCATCAATCGCCGGCGCCGGCAAGAAGAAGCTCCCGCCGGGACCCCTATCGGTACCGTTAATCGGAAACTTGGTGTGGCTGCGGAGGTCTCTTTCTGAGATGGAACTCATCCTCCGCGAGCTCAAGACCAGGTACGGTCCCTTCATCACCATCAGAATTGGCCCTCGTATCAGGTTAATATTTATTGGCAGTCACCACCTCGCTCACCGTGCTCTTGTCCAAAATGGCGCCGTCTTCTCCGACCGCCCGAGAGCCCCGCCGACGAGTAAGATCGTGACGAGCAACCAGCGCACAATCAGCTCCGCCGCCTATGGCGCCACCTGGAGGATCCTCCGCCGTAACCTGACGTACGAGATTTTACAGCCCTCCCGTGTGAAGTCGTACTACATGTCCCGCGGATGGGTGCTTGGTGGTCTTATTCAGGGGCTTGTGGTGGCGCAGTCGTCGGAATCGTTTGTGAGCGTAATCGATCATTTTCATTTTGCTATGTTCTCTCTGTTGGTGTTCATGTGCTTTGGGGACAAGCTCCGTGAGAATCAAATTAAAGAAATTGAAACCATACAGAGGCGATGGCTTTTGAATTTTCGTAGATTTAATGTGCTCAACTTCTGGCCTCGATTGGGGAAAATTTTGTTTCGTAATCGCTGGAATGAGCTGATTCGCCTACGCCAAGAACAGGAAAACGTTTTTATCCCACTGATTAGAACTCGTCTCCAAGCCAAAGAAAGGCCTATCAATCAAACTGAGGAGCAAGAGGCCGAAGTGGTCGCATATGTAGACTCGCTGGCAGACTTGAAGCTACCAGAGGAAAACAGAAACCTCGATGAAAGGGAAATGGTGAGTCTATGCAGCGAGTTTCTCAGTGCAGGCACCGATACCACTGCCACGGCTTTGCAGTGGATCATGGCTAACTTGGTTAAACAGCCCGTGATTCAATCCAAGCTTTACAATGAGATAATTGAAGTTGTGGGACTGCCTCCAGCAATCGCAATGTCTAGTAGCAAAGAGTCGAGTATGCAGCAAATGGTAAAGGAGGAGGATTTACAGAAGATGCCATACTTGAAGGCAGTTGTGTTAGAAGCATTGAGGCGCCACCCGCCAGGGCACTTCGTGTTGCTCCATCGGGTGACAGAGGAAGTTGAATTGGATGGTTATGTGATCCCGAAGAACAGCCTTGTGAATTTCATGGTGGCGGACATGGGTTTGGATCCGAAAGTGTGGGAGGATCCGATGCAATTCAATCCTGAAAGGTTTCTAGCGGATGGTGGGGAAGCGTTTGATATAACGGGGAGTAGAGAGATCAAGATGATGCCATTCGGTGCAGGCAGGAGAATATGTCCCGGGTGGGCTCTGGCTCTACTTCACTTGGAGTACTTTGTTGCCAATCTGATTTGGTGCTTTAAATGGACCGCCCTTGATGGAGACGATATTGATCTGTCTGAGAAGCAAGAGTTTACCACTGTCATGAAGAATCCATTGCGAGCTCAAATCTCTCCTAGAGTTTCATAAGTTTATATCCAGTAATTACTATTACCACTTACCATAAAGTTTTACTTGAACGTTTATGCAATATTCACTTAGTTCTCATGTATATGTGCATATTTGCTCTATAAATGAATCTATGCTTTATCATTTTTATAGGCTTTTTCGATGTCCTTTTTGGGTTGATGCTTTAGCATTACACATATGCAGTCACTTTTGATCACGTCTAGAAATATAACATCTTAAAAGAAATATGCGATACTGGCATGTTTCACACACTAATGAGAATAATATTATTTTATTGTAATAGAATAATATGAGTTCATCGGTTGAGCAAATCAAGTTCACACAATATCACAAGAACCTGTTGAGAATATCCTAGGCCTTTGCTAATTCAGCAACATTCAACATTCCCGCACGGTCATCTGATATTCGTTCAGCTCAAGCTCTATAGTCCCGAGGATTGATATTCACTAATATGAGATGTCTCATCCTCGAGGTTGAAGTAGTCCTCGAGATGCCTCGAGGACTAGCACCATAGTTCTAACAATATTTGGTGATGACCATCCTCATGGTGAATCCTCGAGATATTTTGACCAAAATATGTTGTGTCCTTGAGCGTTCTCCTTTGCCAAACTCAAAGACCTTCGTGTCTAAACACATATGGATCCTACTTTTCAAGGATTCTAAATATATTCAAACATCTTAATTCAAGACTCCTATGCCGAGGAGGAGTCAATCTCGGTAAATATTATAGTTAAATCATGACTAGACTTAAAATTGTAATCCAATACTCATCTCAAGTAGGACTTCCAAGGATAAGGATACTTAGCTAATCAAGTCCTATTAAGAATGTACTACATACCTCTATAAATACAAAGCTTCTATTCATTATTCAAGTATGCTTTTCATAATTTTCAGTTTATAGCCTCTTGCATAAATTCTCTTTTTGCTAACTTAAGTCGGAGGGGCAACAATGACACACATTAGTCTTCATTCCAGACACTGGAAGATTTTGTTCGTACTTATTCTAAATTCTCAAGCTCGAAAATCAACAAGTACGATTTTTGGTAGCATCATTGGCGCCGTCTGTGGGAAACATTACCAAAAGCCAGGTTGATACACGTTCAGGTCTTCTTCCAAGGAGCTCATCCACTCTAAACCCACCTTCTATTGTGGATACCCCAATACATGAAGAAGAATAATCAGAAATACAAGCTCCCCAACCAACATTATTACCGTCGGAGCATTCGAAGAACTGACTTAATTGATAAGTCAAAGAAATTCTCATCCTGCACGGGCACCAACACCGGCACCACCAGGAGGTTTCATGGCCGATGCTCGACCATGGGACACACGTGACGCCCACGATAGTGGTGGATCTGGGGCCTCAGATGTACCTCCAGGGGCCTCGGCCTCAAGATTGGTTACTATGGACTCAGAAGAACTCGCCCGGATCATACAGGATAGGATTGCAGCTGGACTACTGCAGAATACCCAAGGAACAACAACATTTACCCTTTAACACTCCATTCACACCAGAGGTACTTTCTTATCCGCTTTCGGGCAGGTTCGACGCATAAAAGAATACGATGGGATCACTAATCCTGTCAATAACCTCAATGTATATACGAATGTCATGAATTTACAGGTCACGCCAAACCCAGTTATGTGCAAGGCCTTTTCCCAAACTTTGACCAATGCTACCAGGGATTGGTTCGCCATATTGAGCCCAATTCTATAGCCTTGTTCTCGAACCTAGCCAATAATTCTTTGTTTTCTTTGCACGTAGTAAGTGCATCAGGAAGACTATCGCATTCCTCATGTAGTTCTGCCAATGGCCGAATAAGATCATACGCAACTTTATGACAATGTTTAATAAAGAAATGTTACAGATACCCGACCTTCGCATTACTGCAGGTGTCTCGACTTTAATGTATGCAATAAGGTGTGAAGCTTTCAAGATGTCTTTATCTAAGATCTTACAGAAATTGGTGATTGAGCTACCGCTCGAGGAGAAAAACACATCAACATAGAGGAAACAATGAAATCTGGCCAAGCCTCCGAGAAGCCCGAACATAAGAGACCATATGAGTTAAATCTGCGACAAGAGCGAGTAAGCAAAGATAGGAAATACCACATATACCATTTACTCATCTAAATACCTCTAGGACCAATATACTGATAGAGATCAAAGACATGAAGGAGCTTAAATGACCGTCGAGATTGCAATCTTCCCCTAAGACCAGGGATAAGAGCAAATATTGTGACTACCACATCATGGGCATACCACTGAGAAATGCATAACATTACAGCGAGAGATTGAAGCACTAATAAGAAAAGGATTTCTAAAGACGTATATCGGGCAAAACAAGCGATCCAAGAATGATCACAACAAAGGAAAGACTCCAAAATTTAGGGGAGGTAACCAACCAACAGCAGGTACTATCAATATTATAGTTGGGGTGATAAGTCTCGGGAGGAGATTCAAACAATGGGAGTAAGCAATATGCTCGGTAATACAGTTTGACTTATGTAACGCCCCAAAATTTCTAAC
>CAIGRQ010223297.1:0-10878 GCA_903798375.1 Fraxinus sp. D2006-0159 | reverse complement strand
TGATAGATTTATTCCTCAAAAGTTTGAGATAATCTCGAATAGAATGATTCTCCTCCAAAATTTATCGTTATAGACTAATCTTTTATAACGAGTTTATCATGAATCGGGTTTTGATCTTAACACATTATCATTTTTTAGTCAATATTGAGAAGAATGTTTAGTCAATAGAATGATTCTCCTCCAAAAGGAAGATTTTCGATTCAGAATTCAAATTATTCTATGAGGGTTAAGTGGACTGAATGTAGTCAAGTCGCTTAACTCACCACTGTCGAGTTTGATACTGCTCATTCCACTCGATGAGCCAATTCGTGCTTGTGCTCGCACTTGGACAAGCTGAGTACCAATTGGCTCACTTAATAGAACTTATAACTCTCAACCCATCAACAAGCAAGCTGGTCAACTTGCGAGCCTCTCATGTCTATCAATATTTTTTTTCCATGCTTCAAGACGAACTGGCTCGTACAGGTCACACGAGAAAAACCCAACACAACAGGCGCACAACATGTCCCACTTGACATCCTAAATTTTTCCATCAAATTCCAAACTATCTGTAACTGTTTCAAAATTATAAGAGTAATGCTATATGTATATAATTATTTACAACTTGACAATATTATATTATATTAAAATTTAACTGATTTTTTTTTCTGTCTCTCTTTCAAACTGCTTTTTCTCTTTATCTATACACCAATCTGTAAATAATTATATATAAGTAGCATTATTTTATTATTAAATATTTACATTGTTGGTCTCAGCTACCTGTACAAATAATTCATCTATCAAACTACTTGTACCCATTAGAAAAATTCTTCATTGACTGCACTTTAATTAGTAACATTCGGATTAGCATCAAAATGCAAGTTTGGCGAGCATTAGGATAAAATTTAAAACTTTTCGTTCTTTTTCAATAGCAAGTTATCGTCTAATCTAACTTACTAAATATTTAAAAAAATAAAAAAAATTATATGCCCTGGAATCTTTTTTATTATTTTTATAAAACTTGATGCAATTGATTATGTTGATCAAGTCAACAATGTTGAAATTTGATGAATAATATTACTTTTTTTATGGTAAGGAGTGTGCCTCTAGATGAACTCTAAGTTAAAGCCCTTTAGTCAACCAATTCCATGGCCAAATCCCAACGTTTAAGTTGTACATTAGCACTTTTATTACTCTGTTAGAAATTGAGTTTTGTTATAAAATAGAAAGAAACAAGAATGAGAGAGAAAATTAGAAAAATTAATAGATTTGTGTGTTTTATTAAAAATTAAAATCTCATATTTATATGAAAGAATTATGGTCATAAAAGATACAACGGTCATAATGACTAGAGCTATATGGATATAAAAATCATTCATAAATACTATCATATTTACAACACTTCCTTTTGAATGACTATTTACATAATAACTATATCATTGAAGCCTTGTTTGGTAAAAACAAGAAGGGACAAAAAGCAAACAAATGAAAAAAGAGTACAAATGATTTAGAGTAATAAATTGTTGTCTCATTAAAATCTTGTCAAGAAAATTTAGCGGGACAAAACATGACCGAATGAAAAAGAATACATCTACTACTACTATTTCAATTATTGTATTAAGTGATCCATGTCTTGTATGTCAATTTCTTCAATATTGATATCTTGTACGTCAATGTCTTCAAATAACATCGTTTTCATACGCAATATTTATCAACTTTTAATGATTGTGATAACATGATGATTCGAAAAATAGGTCTGGTTAATTTTTTCAGGAATCTTATCATATTAGAGTATTATTTTGAGGGTAAATGCCTTTTAGGTTATGGACATATATTAGACAAAGAATATGCCTTGTTAAAACCTTATTAGGGAAAATTCTGTAGAAAAATCTTAATAAAGGAAAAAGAGTACATTATTCATTTGAATATGCTACAAAAGTTGTTTCATTAAAAACCTTACTAGGAAAATCCAATAGAGCAAAATCTCGATCAAGGAAAAAATAACACTTCGCTTATTTACTCACATCATGATAATATCACTTGAATTATGTTCTAAGCATATTAAATCCTCCAAGAATATTATTAAATTTATATAAGATAAGTTGACTATAATCAAATTTATTATATGCATATCAAATTACATACATTGTCACGCTAACGAATTAGAAACTTGTGATTACATCCACTACATGATAACCTATCTATTTATACAAGTTTTCGCGAAATTCATTATTTAAAGAGTCGTACATTTCATATTATGATTTTATATTTTTCATTTTCATTTTGTACAAGTATACACTTTTAAGTGTTCAAATTATAGATTCAGCCTTCTTAAGTTCAATTTTACTAGGATCGCGCTCGAAACTTCAGATTTCACCAGTAAATTCATTTTTAGTACGATCACGTTATTTTATTTAGCCAATCATAATTTGATCGATATCGATTACTCAGTGTTCATAATATGATGCAGTACATCATTAGTACATCATGTGCAAAAATGTTGTTGACAACTTTTTTTATTCTATTTCTTTTCCTCCTAAATGGGACTATATTTACTAATTGCTCAATTTTCGTTTAAAATATTTTATATTAAAATCGAATATCACAATACTTCAGATGTGCCGTTAATATATCAAATATAATATTAACTAACTGTTCTCCAAAACGTTAATTGAGTTAGAGCATTTAAAACTGATATGTGAGATATATTGATCTATTTGGTCAATAAATATATCTAAATAAATTATCTTTCAAACTTTTGGTTCAAATTATCTTTTGCGAGAATTTCGATAACGATGCATTTGTACATTATTTCCAGTTTTCTAATTCTTCCTCTTAATATTGAGATAATTGTCCAGTCAACTGACAATCAACAAATTGCATTATTAAATATCACCCATTTGAGATAAGGGTTCAAACTACGCATTCTTTTCAACATTCTTTAATTTTCATCTCAATGCAATATTGTAGATTAATTGTACATATATTGCACTATTAAATAATTAGATGAAGAAATCAGGCTCTGACCAAAGCCATTTATAATAGGGAGAACTTTATGTTGACATGATGCGTAATTACATTCTCTAACAGAATTAGGAAGTATTTTGTTTTCAATTACATTAATAGGAGACATTTAACACGTAATAACATTAAAATCATCTATCGATATATCAACTAACACTTATAAAATGTTGAGATTTAGGATCACTAGTATTAACAAGACATGCTGTTTTGATTGTATAGTTTGAAAATTATGCTTATAATTTAACTTTTGAGCAGTAATTTTTCAAATTTCAGGTTGTGACCATCATGCAATCATCGAGTATATGTATCAAATCTATTATATTTATATACAAATAATATTTAGATGATCAATGTGGAGGATGATGGGGCCCCATTTATCATCCCGATTAATTTTCAGAAATATAATGAATTCAATCTATATTTTAGCTAGCGATGATCAATTTTCGATACAGATAACAAATAACACAGAGGAATCCATTTGATTAAAGAATCTTCTAGTTTTCCATTAAATGCCAATTTGAATTTTTTATTTTACATTATTATCGATACAATGATGGTCCAATTGAATATGTCAAACAATAAAATATAATAGATATTGAACTTCTGGTTCAATACTATGACCTTGTTTGATTCCCATTTTTTCTCAAAATTCATTTTTTTTTCTCTTTTCTTTTCAACAACATATTTTTCAATAAAATAATATTGCACACACCTCAAAAACTTTTCTTTCATTATTAACCACACATTCTCCATCAATCTATTATTCCAAAATACATTCCACACGAAAAAAAGGGAGGCTCAAGCAAGCCCTATATTTATCAAAATGGTCACTAAGTTTAGTATGATGCACCAACTATGATTAAAAACTTTGTAGGTTTTCTTTTTTATTTAGTGGAGAACGAATTACTAATAATAGTAAGTTTATCCCTTCATATAACACAATATTAATTTTTCTGGAGTCTCGAAACGATATTCTTTAAGAATAATCATATAAATAAACTATTAGTTCTTTCGAAGTAATTTAATTAAAATTGCAATTCTCTAGTATCAATACAATATTTACATTAAAATGTCTAAATTGTGATTCTTAAAAAATAATTACATAATGTCTTTAAAAAATAATAATAAATATAAACTTGTACTTCTTTCAAAACAAATACTAAAATTTGTATTAATTGATTCAAACAATTTTGCAATATTTTTCTGGAATATTTAAATGTTTGAATAGTATTTCATTCTAGATTAACAATAATATCATGCTCTTCACAGTAATAAAATTTATGGTTTAAAGTAATAAATCATGTAAGGATTTACTTTTCAAGAGTAAAAATATAATTTGTGTTAGATTTTAAATTATTATACTTTTCTAGAACAAGTAAAATCTCATTAGAATATTAACGAAATTATAATGTTTTACTTTGAGAGCACGTTATACAATGCACACATTGATAATCACGTATAAGTCCATGTTTGTTACACATTTCAATTTTTATTCTCATTTTTCTACTCATTTTCAATCACACATTTTTCAATAAAATAAAATTTTTCATCATATCAATAACTTTTCCTTCTTTTTCAACCACATATTTTTTATCAATCTACTACTCCAGAATACATTATTCCAAAATAATGTGGCTCAAACACACCCTATACGTGGTTGAAAAAGAATGATCTGTCTTTTTAATATTAAGCCCTTGTTTGGGCCATATTCTTTTTTTCATTCTCATTCTTCTACTCATTTTCAACCACACATTCTTCAATAAAATAATATTTTCCATCACATCAATAACTTTTTCTTATTTTTCAACCACACATTCTCCATCAATCTATTATTTCAAAATAATGTGGACCAAACACACCCTAAATTAGACTACTATGATGCAATGATGCAACTTGTATAAATGGGGCAAAATTCAAACCGTACAGAGATGAATGTCATAATATAATAATAATAAAATTGATTGTGTACCTACCTGTCAATTTAATCAATTATTTGTGTCTGATTTGATGATGGACAATCATTAATCACATGTGTTTACTTTTTTGGGAAAAGAAAGTTATGGGTAAGAGGAAGACAGAAATTTTATACAAACAGAAATCGTGTGCATCCTTTTATTTTAGAGAGCATAAATTTATGGTCAAGAGGAAGAGACATGTTATGGAGGTGCAGAAAAAAAAAGAGAAATTATTGCATCTGTCTACAATTAAATATATACTATCTTTTGGAGCGAAATTGCGATGATTATGCGTCGTAAATTAAAGAGAAAAAGAGAAATTTTTTTAGATAAATTAATAGACTTGGATGTTTTATTAAGAATCAAAATCCCATATTATAAGGAAAAATTAGGAATACGAGAGATGCAACGGTAATAATGATAAATGATCTGGGTTGAAAGTCATTCATAAATACTACTATATTTACAAGAAATTTTATTTATTCACCGTCAAGATAATTTAATTCCTTATTTAGTTTAATATGAGATTTGTTTACATAAGTTTTCCTACAATTTGTCTTTGTTTTGAATAGTAAGTTAGGATTCTTGTATTCCTTTAAATTCTAGAATTATGGTTCAATTGATTGGATTGTGATATTGATTTTCTCCATATTTTTCTCAAATTCTATGTATTCTTTGTGAATCAACGAGCTATTGGAGGGTTAAACATCATTTTGTATGTTTTGCGGCATCATTTTAATGTCAAAATCATATTCTTGATAACAATAGTTTGGTATTCATGAAACCTAGTTAATGAAAATCATGCTGTGGGATGGGTTAACACAACTACGTCTACAAGCATATGGAACATTTGCATCAATAAATCAATGTGTCAAAGTATCTTATGGATGATTTTCTATCGCTATTTTTTGACGATCGTAGAGGCATAGCGTAGGAGGACTTAACGATGAATACATTTTTGCTCCCTTCAATCTCGATTTGTGTAATATTGATTTAGGCAAGAACTATTATGGATTGTCTATTTTTTTACCCTGAATCTGATGAGAATGTTCGAGAAGATTGTATTGAGGAAAAGATTGTGATTGTGGATATTGGTGATGTACCTATGTCAACACTACTAGTTTCTAGTATTGCAATTGTTAATATTTTTTTGGGGACACACAAAAATACAAATGCCATTAAGTTATCAGATTAGCGCTTCAATTATTGAGACTAAAATTAAATTTTATATATTTATTGTCAAGAACATTTAATTCATTTAATTAATGCATATTGCATTAAAGAAAGGTATGTCATCTTGAATTAATTATCTAATTTGATTAAAAAAATATGTTTTAATTACAACTAGTGGATAATTAATTATCGGGTTAATTTCACAAACGGTCACTGAAGTTACTTGAAAAAAAACAAAATGGTCACTGAAATTTGAAATTTCTTTCACAAACGGTCACTGAATTTTCAGATTTTTTGGGCGAGTTTGAGGCAATTTTTTGACAATTTCCGACCATCAAAACCACCGATTTCGGATACCGTTTTGGACAATTTCCGACCATCAAAACCACCGATTTCGGATACCGTTGGAAAGCCCACAATGTCCTCTTCAATTACCACCAAAAATCTTCCCATGACTCCAAGGGATTCGGCCGGAATAAACTCACGAAGTCGGCAACCGAAAACTGTAAAAATCTGTCCAGATTTTCAATTTTTTTGGTCAAGTTTGCGACATTTTTTCGGCAACTCCTGACTATCAAAATAGTCGATTTCGAATACCGTTGGAAAGCCCACAATGTCCTTTTCAATTAATACTAAAATTCTTCCCATAACTCCAAGGGATTCGGCCGGAATAAACCCACGAAGTCAGCTACCCAAACTGGGCAGGTTTTTAGACTTTTTTGGTAGTTGACTTCATGGGTTTATTCCGGCCGAATCCTTTGGATATATGGGAAGATCTTTGATGGTAATTGAAGAGGACATTGTGGGCTTTCCAACGGTGTCCGAAATCAACGATTTTGGTGGTCGAAAGTTGTCGAAAAAATGTCGCGAACTCGTCCAAAAAATCTGAAAATCTGGGCAGATTTTCACAATTTTCGATTTCCGACTTCGTGAGTTTATTCCGGCCGAATCACTTGGAGTTTTGGGGAGATTTTTGGTGGTAATTGAAGAGGACATTGTGGGATTTTCAACGGTATCCGAATCCGAGTCAATTTCTACGTTGTTGTTGTTGATTTTTTTTTTTTTTTAAAAATTCTCTTAAAGCAATTAGTTAACACACATACATAGAGTTTTTGAGTGAAAAATACTTTTTGTACATAACTATTTAACTAATGTTTTATATAATGATGATGTGTCAAAATGTAAGTATTGGATTTATTCGATCCAATTAAATCTCGTCACATCATTTGTTGGTAAATTATTATGTAAATTATTACGCACATGTAGCGCAGTCCGTTTTTGAGTTTATTGACTATAGTAGTTATTAAATGAAGTGATCTCTTCTTCGATTTCCACAAATCAAATCTTTCAAGTCTTTTAATAATAGAAAAAGAAATCGTTTCAGGGCAAAGTCCATTTCGATCCACGCCATGATATTAGTTGTTGTTAGAGGTAAAGATTCGTAGATGGTTATGGGATTAGCTCTTCGAACAGAGTTTTGACTTTCGACTACAACAATGTCAGTTTATTACTAAAAACATTTTTGATTCGACGATATTGAAGTATATTTTTCAATTTCACCAAACATGTCGTGATGTGTTTGGTATGGTGACCCGTGACAAAACTCATCTATTTTAATTAGTCTCACAATCAATCAAAGATCAGATCCATTTTAGAGTTCATCAGGGCAAAATGACAAAGTCAACCATTGACAAAATAATTGGATCTAAATTAAATTTTCTTTTTAATCTAAATTAATACAGCAACAACTTCACTCTAACAATGGGTCGCTCTCTGAATTTTTAATAGAATTCGCTAGTATTTTAGACGAAGAATATCTTTAGAATTCTATTCATATCAAAATTACTGATGGATTTAGCGACGACAATCCATTAGCACTTCACCTATAGGTTTCTTGGTGTTTTTTCCATCGATGTAACATATCATTCACAAAGGTTTGGCTTTAACGACGAATAAATTCGTCACTAAGTTAGGAAATGGATAAAAAAACTTGGACCTTGAAAAGTTTTATGTGGGAGTCCATACGAATGCTGAGTCGAAAATTTACCCAAAACACTCAAATATAAGAAATTTAGAGTGTGTTTAGTAGAGGTTAAAATCGGATTAAAATTGAAAAACTAACCGTTATTGTTGACTTTTATTAGATGAATAAAACCCAATAACAGCTATATTTTCAATTTTAATTGAATTTTGAACTCTACCAAACAGGTCTTAACTACTCTTTAAACTGAGAACTTTCATTACAAGAACAAAAAATAAAAATAAAAATAAAAATAGCCAACATATATGACATTGAAAAACTTGTAATTAATCTTCATTATTGCAGTTGTCCACACCTGCATTCAATTTCCTATCCATATTATTGGGTTCATCAATCGAAGTTAATATTTTCAACCAGAAAAACCTGGGGGGTACTTGGAATGAATCTACTCGTAACAAATTATCTCTATATCTAGTAAATTCTGCTATGACATGCTAATTCGGCAAATTTTATATATTGTACTTCGATTCTAGATACATTAAGACCTGTGATTCCATCTTGAAAGGTTAAATTGAGCGGTATACAACATAATTTACTTTTTACGGCGTATAGCTGCGTACCGTATAAAGTAATGTCGTGAATACTCACCTCTTCTTATGGCATAAGTTGAATTGTGTAACAATAATGAAAGCGCCATTCTACAAATTATTACGACCTTCATATGCACGCCGTAGGGGTTTAAAATTCCCTTATTACGTTGGTATAGAAGATTCCATCTTCACGTACCAGGACTCAAAATTCTAACAAGATTCTATTTTTTTTTTTTTAATGCAAATTCAGGTGCTGAAATGGGAAAACACTGGCTTTCCAATGTGGCTGGAGAATTAGCACTGTTAGCAGGATTAGTCCTATGGGCTACAAAATTTCCCCAAATTTCAAACACTGATCATTTATGCATCGTCTATGTTCTTCTTTGTACGTCAATTCTTGCAATCCCGAAAAGAGGCGTTGGACTCATCTCCGCGAGGTTTTGCCGTGTGAAACTGTCAAGCTAAACTTCTCCAAGAGCCGAAGTGTAGTATTACATTCTTTTGGCTTGCTCGGAAGAGTAGACGGTAATACACTTTACCATTTTGTACTCGATACAACCTTTTTGCTTGTTCGGTAAACTAGATACAACAACACTAACAGCACTACGAAAGAAAAATAAGCTAAAATCTTTGTGATTGTCTTTCGAAGATCCCCGAAGGAGTAATAAAGCGAGAGTTAAAATCCACAATTGGCGGCATGTCTTTCATGCTAGATGGATCTTGTTTTGTTCAGTCTCGTCCATTATTGTATATGTAACTCGTCCTTTGGTTTCTTAGATAGTATAGACCTACAATACTGAACAATATTAAAGAAGAAAAAGAAGTTAAAATTTTATTGTATTGTATTGTTGTGTCCCATCCAGTGCAGTGTAGCTAAGATGTCCATTGTGTTATTGATCGACCTATCATATTTTTTACAGGGATGATTTATTGGCGTTGGTGAGCGGAGGTAGTGGCATAACTCCGTTTATCTCTATTGTTTATGAGATCATTTATGCGAACGAAACATTGAAATGCAAAATTCAGCACAAGAAAAGAAGAGTATTCGGACAGTGTGGTTCAAGCCCAATCCATCTGATGCACTGATAACTCCAATTTTGGGCGAAAACTGGCTCTGACTCAGATCAGTAATCTCGATGTCTTTCATCATATACGTCCGTTGATCATAAAAATCAACTCTTCTTCCTCGAGAGGTGTCTTGAACATATTATTCATCGGTATCTTCATTTTTATCAGGTTGACGGCAGCTTTTCTATGAAACAAAAGAAAAAATGCAAATGAACAACACAAATTCTGAATATGGAAGGCGCAACTCCTGTGGCCTCACCAAATTCATGGCTCTATAATGCAGATAGAGAACTAGAGTGTGTGGAGTTTGTGGCACAATGATGTTGGGCTTTGATAGCCTATTGGACTGAATCCGTTTGCTGTTGGGCTGGACTGATACTTAATTACTTGGTGGCCTCTGTTTCGTTCTGTTAGCATTGTTGGCCTAGTTGAAGACATAGACATAAATTTCTTTAGTATTCCGATCCTTCTATAATAGTTTAAGGTTTTAGATGATGTAGTCATTTAATATAGTATGAGAGTGGACGAAGCCTGCACTCAAACTATACTGATAGCCATACGCAAAAACGTCATGTGTCATATACTCAACACACACATTAACACTGTTAAGGGTAATATTCCACATCGATTAAAAAAAAAAAAAAAACATATGGACTTGGGCTACTTCTCTTAACAAGATCAACCTTTTAAGATGGTACACACAACATGGAATATATGTGGTGACTTACCGGTGCTTTTTTTGGCAAATTCACGGTAAAGTTTGTTTTCTCTTGCACGAATTCTGTTCAAGCACAAAGAGTCGAGTGTTGGAGTTCTCGTTTGTGGAACGAAGAAAATGAGAAGCAAGGTTGCACAAATTTGTTCATTGAGTTTGGCAGCTAACTTGCATTTCCAATCCAACATATGTAACGATTTGTTCTTGAATCAATGTTTTTATTTCAATTTTCATAAAAAATTTCTCATCATCTGATATTTTGTCTTTGTAAGTATATCATCAAGTGGAAAGATTAATAATCTGACTTTTATGTAAAAATGAAAAGTAATTAATTATTTCTCTTAGTATTTAACTTACTTCAAGACTACCTACTGTTTGCCCCCGAAAATAAGG
>CAIGRQ010223204.1:0-10538 GCA_903798375.1 Fraxinus sp. D2006-0159 | reverse complement strand
TGAAGCCAAGTGAGTGGATAGCATTGTCATGAGCTGTTGCTATTGATTGGAGTTCAAATTCAGCACAAAACTCCAATGCTAAGCTGCCGATCCATTTGTTTACCATCATCTTGTAGAGGAACAGAGGCAAAAAATTGATTAACAGAGTTAGAAGTAAAAGAATTGTGTGGAGATTCTCTCTTGGCCTTGGCTTATAATCAGCTAGATAACCATAGATTTTGTAACATTTATCCACCGAATGTCCATGGTACTTACACCGAGTACAGTATGGTCGTTCCTTCTTTTTGAAATTGGAAATGTTGACTCTTGAACTGTTGTTGCGAAGACTGAAGTGAATAGCATTTTTGGAACTACCAGTTCCAAAGGTAAAAGCAATGGCTCCAGTTGAATCAACTCCAATGGATTGTGTATTAATTATCTTCTGATTTTCCTCTTGAGAAATCAGTGCAAAAACTTTTTTACTGGGAGGCAAGTGATCCATTAGTAATATTTGACCCATAGTTTGAGAAAACGAGTCATTCAGCCCCATAAAGAATGACATAGTGTATTCTATTTGATAATGGTTTTATTCATCTCATTGGGTCTCCTACACTTGCCACGGCTATAATTTAATTGGTCTCCTTCGCAGGTACACATGACACATCTATAATTGGGTTGAAAATTACTCAATTCTTCCATATGGTTTTGAGTTTAGTGAAATACACACTGACAGTGTTTTGATCTTGGATGAGGTTCATTAGCACTTTTCTTAACTGGAAGATCCGTGGTCCATTAGTCTGTTGATACCTTTCCTTGATGTCATTCCAGATTTCATATGTTGTATTTGTTAATAGAATAAAATCTCTCCAAGTTGGTATCTTACCATACATAATCGCAGGAATATTATTTCCCAAATTAGAGATACACTTTACCTTATATTATGTAACTATATATACCTATCATTGTAAAGAAAATAAACAAGATTGTTTCATTATTTTTGTCTTTATATCAGAGCCAGGTTCGAAAGAGAAAAAAAATACTTTTACACAATTCGAGTTTTTCCCGCTTCTCTCCAAGTTGGTATTTTACCATACTCAATCGCAGGAATATTATTTCCCAAATTAGAGATACGCTTTGCCTTGTATTATGTAACTATATATATCTATCATTGTAAAGAAAATAAACAAGATTGTTTCATTATTTTTGGCTTGGTATCAGAGCCAAGTTCGAAAGAGAAAAAAAAACTTTTGCTCAATTCGAATTTTTCTAGCTTTGTGCGTCCTCCATGAAAACGGTTGTATCTTTCAAACCGTAACTTGAAATTGCTCAAGGTTGGGGGCGTTGGATTCGTATCGTCCGTTTCTAGCAAATTGTCTTTCGGACCATTTCTCGGCAACATATGGTGGGTCAAAATCATCCTCAAAGTCACCATACCAAACATACATAGCTCAAGAACAATCTAAAGTTGCTGCCTTTGAACTATCCGCCCCAGTAATTCATATTCAATTCGAAAATTCTGGCTTCCATGCTGGTATTGTTCTAACCAAAACCAACTACGATGTATGGTCACAAATATTGGAGATGCAAATTGCAAGGCGTGAAAAACTTGAATACATTCTAGATAAAAATAATCCACCGAAGGAAACGGATTCCACCCATGCCAAATGGTATGCTGAAAATCAAAAAGTTAAAGGTTGGTTACTTGCCTCTGTATCACCGGAAATATTGAAGCGTTACTTACGCATACGTACTGTACAGGAAATTTGGAGTGCTCTCGCCAAAGCGTTCTACGATGGATCAGATGACATGGAAATATTTATACTAAATCAGCGTGCCTTCTCTTCTAAACAAGGTGGCCGTCCCCTATCAATTTATTATAGGGAACTTGTTGAAATTTTTCAGGAACTAGACCATCGAGAAAAGGTTACTATGAAGGATCCTGATGACATAATAGCATATAAAAAATCAGTTGAATGTATGCAGGTGCAAATCTTTCTTGGCAAACTGGATGTTGAATTCGAACAGGTGCGAGGTGAAGTACTTCGAAAAGACCCGCTAGCTGACCTCAAAGAAACTTATGCTTATGTACGTAAGGATGCTGTGCATCGAGCCACCCAGAATGGGGAACCTGATAATCTAAAATCCTCCATACTGTTGGTTCGTCGAACTAAGCCATAGCCACGCAAACCTACTGCCAAAATCGAATATGATCAGAAGGAGACCTCTGAGCCTGAACACCTGTGCACCCACTGTGGTGAAATAGGCCACTCAAAAGCACGTTGCTATGATCATATTGGGTATCCAGATTGGTGGGATGCAGCAAAGGTACCGCGAAGATGCAACTCAAAGTCTAATTACCAAGCGGTTGTCACCGTAACCAAACCAGCCAGCGATACTCCTGCAGAAACTTCCAACTTGGTTGCCACCTCAGGTAACTCAGGTGAGCTATTATATATCTTTGCACAAAGTAGTAGTAGTATGTGGATAGTTGATTCAGGAGCCATGGATCACATGACCTTTGATAGCCAACATGATCGTTTTGTGAAACCGTCATCTGAACATATAGTGTCCACAGGTAACGGCAATACATCATCTGTGATTGGAAAGTGTTCAGTTACTCTCTCAAATAATTTAAACCTTGATTCTGTTATAGTTGTACCATCTCTTAACTATAACTTATTGTCGGTATCTCCGATAACTTGTGTCTTACATTGTGTTGTTATTTTTTGGCCTAATCTTTGTGTTTTTAAGGATATCTGGACTCGGAGGACAATTGGTTATGGTACTAGAAGGAGGAAGCTATATCACCTAGATTTGAAACCTACAAGCTCTAGTCAGTTGGCCCAAGTTTTCTCAGCGAATATGTCTAACAAAATCACCTTTGAAATTTGGTTGTTGTATAGATGGTTAAGTCATGCTTCTTTTGGATATTTAAGACGATTATTTTCGAAATTGTTTTCTCAATTAAATCTTTTGGATTTCAAATGTGACATTTGTGAACTAGCAAAAAGTCACTGTACTTCGTATCCATTGAGTTTGAATAAAAGTCCAACACCTTTTATGTTGATTCACTCGGATGTATGGGGACTAGCCAATACCCTTTCCTTGAATGGTTTTCGTTGGTTTATCTCTTTTATTGATGATTGCACACGCATGACTTGGATTTGCTTGATGAAGTCAAAAAGTGAAGTTAGTTCTTTATTTCAGAAATTTCATTAAATGATTGCCACGCAACATCAATCTCACATACAGGTTCTTCGTACTGATAATGGTGGAGAATTTGTTAATCACAACTTAAAGCAGTATCTACAGGTCTATGGTATTTTGCACCAAACAACTTGTGCATATTCTCCCCAGCAGAATGGAGTTGCAGAACGCAAAAATCGCTACTTACTTGAGGTTGTCTGTGCCTCTTTATTTGGCGCCCATATGCCCACTAGTTACTGGGGTGAAGCTACTATAGCTGTAGCCTATCTCATTAACCGTCTACCCTCCAACTCTTAACAATTTCAGACCCCCTATCATGTCCTCCACTCAACCATTAGCTGTCATTTCCTATTTCTAATCGAGTGTCCACTCATCATCTTTAAATAATACACACTGATTTATGGTGTTCTCCTATTCCATCAATTAATGGTTGTCGATATTATCTCATATTCATTGATGATTATTCTCGATTCTCTTGGCTATATCCATTACACACCAAATCAGAGGCATTTAATAGTTTTCTCAAATATAAAAGCTACGCTGAAAATTTTCTCAACACTAAAATTAAATATCTACAATCTGATGGAGGTGGTGAATTCACCTCTCATCAGTTCCAAAATTTTCTACAATCCAATGACATCCTTCATCACATGTCATGCCCTCACACTCCACTACAAAATGGAGTTTTCGAGAGGAAACATCGACATGTTACTGAAAATGGACTAGCAATGCTTGCTCGTGCTACTTTCCCTCTTACTTATTGGGTAGAGGCCTTTAACACAGCCATTTATCTCATTAATAGACTTCCCACTGCATCACTAAATCACATGACACCTTTCAGCTATTACTCCATAAAACTCCATATTATTCTCTAATCAAAGTATTCGGCTGTGCTTGTTATCCTTTACTCAGACCATATAATGCACATAAATTTCTCTATCGATCCAAAAAGTACATATTTCTTGGATATAGTTCCAATCATAAAGGTTATAGATGCCTTGATCATTCCACTAACCATGTCTATCTCAGCCGCCATGTGGTCTTCGATGAAACTCATTTTCTAGCCTCTTCAATCTGTCCATCTTTCATTCAACTTAAAGAAAATGATCATGACTCGATGCAGGGCAACTCTTCACACAAGTCATCTTCAGTGGTTCAGGTAACTCCCCTTCCTTCTCTTCCTACTACATTACATGTTATCCCCACACACAGTGCATCACCCATTAATTCCTCTCCACCTACCTTTTCTAATTCACCTACTGAATCCATTGAGTCTCAGAGTCCAATCAATACTCATTCACCATCTGTTTCTGTCTCACCCATAGCAGAAAACTCAAATACCCACTCTCCACCTATCTTTTCTAATTCACCTATTGAATCCATTGAATCTCTGAGTCCAATCAATACTCATTCCCCATCTGTTTCTATCTCACCTATAGTAGAAAACTCAAATACCCATTCCATGCTCACTCGATCAAAAATGGGCATGTCTTAATCTAAACAGTTCCCTGATTTCCACCCTACTACTCCACAAAATATCCTCTTTGTGCACTTACCTCTTACACCATTCCTACTACACCTTCCACCTTTCACCAAGTTGCTATGAGTCATGTTTGGTGTGTTGCTATGAGGGAGGAGTTTCAAGCCTTGCAAGCAAATGGCACATGGTCCCTATGCCAGAGACCAACCAATGCCAATGTCATCCGCAACAAATGGGTATACAAAGTCAAGTAAAGAGCTGATGGCTCAATTGAAAGGATCAAAGCCTGACTTGTGGCAAAAGGGTTTCAACAATTAGATGGCTTGGACTATTCAGGACATTTAGTCCAGTCATAAAACCTTCCACCATTCGCATCATTTTGGCTCTTGCAATTCATTTTAACTGGTCTTTAAGGCAATTGGATGTTTCTAATGCAATTTTACATGGTCATCTTGAGGAGGAGGTTTTAATGGAACAACCTCTTGGTTTCATTGATGCTTCATTCCCTAACCATGTTTGTAAACAGCAAAAATCACTCTATGGCCTAAAATAGGCCCCAAGGGCTTGGTTCCATCGTTTATCTCAAGCTCTACTCTAGCTGGGCTTTTGTGAATCACACGTTGATTATTCCTTATTCACTTACCATAAATCTGGAGTTAATATATTTGTCTCGGTTTATGTTGATGACTTAATTGTCACATGAACTCACAATTCATTCATTATGGATCTTGTTACCCCCCAAAAATAGAAGCTCCAAATTAGCACTCCACATGGGCTGCCACGTAAATTACATGTCCACATAGGCAGCCACAAAAATCAGAGCCAAGATGAACCGACGTCCATTCAATCCGAGGTTCTTTCAAGAACCGGAGCCAAGGTGAATCGACGTCCCCTCAATCCGAGGCTCCTTCAAGAACCAAAACCAAAATAGACCGACGTTTCTCCAATCATAATCCCGAAAGTCCACGTAAAGTGTACACAGGTAAGAATATATGCTCTTTATATACGAAGCACTAAAGCATCCGAGGCCCTCTACCACCAGAAGCTCTTCAATGAAAATCGACCCTGATCCAGTAGAACCTAATGCCGCCCGTCGTTCAGGATCTTGAGTTTTTTTAGAAGTGATTGACAANGCTCTTTATATACGAAGCACTAAAGCATCCGAGGCCCTCTACCACCAGAAGCTCTTCAATGAAAATCGACCCTGATCCAGTAGAACCTAATGCCGCCCGTCGTTCAGGATCTTGAGTTTTTTTAGAAGTGATTGACAAGACGTGTAATAAATCTCTGTTAGTGTGTCAGGCTATATTAAGCAGGGCGGCTGATCCTTTGTCAAACATTAATTGTAACGAGTGGATAGTGACATGAAGGGTGAGCCTAGGAGATATAGCCACGTGGACGTGAAATGAATCCAACGATTACCACGTCAACTAGATTAGTATAAATGACATTTCTTTGCACATTGTAGAGGGAGATTTTTGGGCTTTTGTGGAGATACTAGTTTCTTGATACATGATATAAACACAATAGAAGGAGATATAAATTGAGAGACCAACTTGTTATCATTTGCTACTTAATATCTTTTCATATACATATTCCGCGAGAAAGAAAGGGATCCGTGATGAGATATTCGTTGATAGCGTGAATATCACCGTTTTAATATCTTCGGGACCTGAACATTATTGTCTTTTGCCGGAAAGTACTCCTGCATTCATCCCAGTCGAACTATCGATTTCATTCCGGTAGTAACGCCCCGGATCCGTACTTGACGCGGTAAGAGTGAGCCCGACATCTGTTGAGTTCATTTTTTGGGGTCAACAGATTGGCGCCATCTGTGGAAAAATCCTACATTTAACCACGAATGCGCGTGGGAAAAAGGCCGAATTACGTTACTAATTTTGGCGAAAGAAACTCCATATTGAACATTTAAAGTATGAGTTCTACTGACGAAAATGTCCAAAAAAGAGCGAGGGAACACCTTTAAGAAGGGGAACCCAATGCATAGGAGAGGAAGTTCCAGGGGCGAAAATAAGTTACAACCAGATTTACTAGGAAAATGGCAACCATGGCCGCCAACATAAGAAATATCACGAAGCAAAATAAGGTCATGCATGAAATGCTAATGAACATACGGGGACGAGAAGGCTATCGAGCCCTTCAATACCAATGCACAGCCCCAGAAGACGTCTTTCCAGAAACTCGGGCAAATTATCAGGAGGAAGGCAAGGTCTAAAGCCAAAGGGGTAGACCTTACTATGGAATGGAGGCTCTCCAGGAAAGAGTAACTGAAACAGACCCCTCCACCAAATATGCCGCGGAAGGATCGCAAGAAGCTCCATTCGATTTTCCTTCGGACTATAAACAAGATAAGCCACAGAGGCCTGCTAGTGTTTTTGACAGAATAGGCCCAAGGGCGACTAGAAATAGGCGGGCTTTCTCACCCCCAGAGCCTAGAAATAGGCCACCCAACTCTCCGCCACCGACGCCTAGAAATAGGCAACAGGAGCCTCGTCTATATCAGGATCAGCCAATGCACTAAGAAGAGCCTCCAGCCCAACCCCTTAGAAATAGGCGTAAAAGGCGAAATCAAGCTAGTAATGAAGCTGGGGCCTCCCAATTGCCCCCGTAGCCATACCAAAAGAACAATAAGGACCTAGATGGGCCTTAAAGATCCCGTAAATTTAGATGATGACGATGAGCACTCTCCATCCTCCGAGGCTATAAGGAATGCTCCTATGCTGAACCATTTCACGCTCCCTAAAATCCTAAAATACGATGGAAGGGGAGATCCCGCAAAACATATGAACAATTACAAAACATATATGAATTTGAAATGGGCCACTCCAGCAATGAAGTGCAGAGCATTCCACCTAACTTTGAGTGGGGACAGAAATATGGCATGCTAGAATACTGAAAGGAAGCATCCGAAGTTGGTCCGAATTCAAAAAAGCTTTTTTAAAATGCTTTGCAACACATAAGGAAGGGGAAAGACCTATCCAAAGATTGCAGGATATGAGGCAGCAACAAGGTGAAACTTTGAAAAATTTTATATCACACTTTATCGATGAGATGACGTACTATGTGCAAGTCATAGATAGGAAAGCCTTAACTGCCCTCAGGGGAGGATTGGATATGAACTCCCTTTTCTGGAGAGACGTACAAAACAAGGACCTTGCCACTTATGACGCTTTGTTGGAAATGATAAGGCACGAGATCCTCAATGAGGAGTTGAAGGATCACAGGAACAGGACTAGTCAAGGTCTACTACCTCCACAAATGCAGAGGAGAAAGGACCCTACTTCCCATCTAATGAACTGCTAGCCCCGATGAATCATGGTCAAGAACTGGCTGTAGCAACATTTAGCGCATTACTAACTCACCAGTTCGGTAAAGTCACTTATTGTAAGTAGAATAAGTTGTGGGAATTGTCAGGCGCAATATGATCATTTTCTATGGTGTCCCACCAGCCAGATACCCAAAACCACGAACTCTTCCAGCCCTTCACCGATGAAAGCGCCCCGTGCACAAACGGAGAGTGAGATCCCCAGGGAGCTAGGTAGTACCAGCCTCGGCTCTCCTCCCCCCAGCAATGGCCTTTGGAAAAAAGAGGGAATTGAATACACTGAAGGGCATATTCGACCCTATGCTGGCTCAGCGCCACAGCATCTAGGTCCCTACAATCTGGGACCACGAGTTGGGGTTGAATTGGGTTGGAACCACCCCGTAGGACCTAAAAACTAGCCGAAAGAAGGGATGAAATGGAAGCCTCAACCCGGCCTGGAGTAAATGATCGCTCACCGCCACACACCCCGACCTAGGGTGGCAGGCTCTCTCATGCGGCTCGGGTACAATCATCTCAATATCATGATGGACCCTACATACAGCCCGACACCTCTCTATTAACTCCGGGGTGACTCTAGAAGGATAATTCGAAGCCCCCCACTGGATAGACGTATCCACAGGGAAAGCAGGTCGCCTTCATATATTCTCTCCGGCCATAATGGCCCTACTCAGTTCGCCCGGAGACACTACTACGGGTTCTCTCAAACTTGAACTTTCCTCACCTCTCCCCTCTTCGCTCCCCCTCACAACTGATTGTTCACTCGCCATTTGAAGAATTCCAAAGATTTGGAGGAAGTTGAAAGAAAAAAGGAGATGAAGAAACTAGAAAAGTGTGAATTACCTAGTGCAACGCCGAAAACGAACGAATGGTCGGAATTTGCTGAAAGGTCGCCGGAATGCCAAGGTCTTGAGTACTAAGGAAATTCTCGCGAAGGTAAAAGCTTCCAAATGAAAAGGATGGGCCGTTTATAGGAGTCCCAAACTCACCCCAGCCGTTGGATCGTCCAAGCAACATCTGGACCATCCAATACTAGAATCATAGGATCTCCGTTGAAATGGAAAGTCACCAAAATCAATGGTCTTGATGGGGCAGTAAGTTTCAAGCATAACCCAGGGGCGTCACCTCGAAGACAAGGAAAAGCCGTTGCTATCATTTCCATTTATGGCGAAGAAGGCATGCTTTGGAAGCCAGCAGATGCCCCCTTTCATATGCCATGGGAAGACGCAAAAGCTTTTAAATCATTGGCACAAAGCCTAAGGCTGTCTCTTCAGAAGCCACCTGTCCTCTCCACACAACAGCTTTGCAGAGAGTTGTCAATCCATATCACTTCGGCCAGAGCAGATAATGAAGTTGCAACAGCTTTCCCAAAGGTTGTCAACACCTATCGCTTCGGCCATGACAACTTCGCATCGCAACAGCTTTGCAGAGAGTTGCCAATCCGTATCACTCTGGCCAGAACAAATAACGAAGTTGCAACAGCTCCCCCAAGAGTTTCCAACTCCTATCGCTTCAGCCACGACAACTTCACGTTGCAACAGCTCTGCAGAGAGTTGCTAATCCATATCACTTCGGCCAGAGCAGATAACGAAGTTGCAACAGCTCCCCCAAGAGTTGCCAACTCCTATCACTTCGGCCACGATAACTTCACGTTGCAACAGCTCTGCAGAGAGTTACCAATCCATATCACTTCGGCCGGAGCAGATAACGAAGTTACAACAGCTCCCCCAAGAGTTTCCAACTCCTATTGCTTCGACCACGACAACTTCGGGTTTCAACAGCTCTGCTGAGAGTTGCTAATCCCTATCACTTCGACCAGAGCAGATAATGAAGTTGTAGCAGCTTTCCCAAGAGTTACCAACTTTTATCACTTCGGCCACGATAGCTTCGCGTTGCAACAGCTCCCCCAAGAGTTACCAACTCCTATTGCTTCAGCCACGACAGCTTCGAGTTGCAACAGCTCTCCGCCAATTTCCGACTTACCATCTCGGCCAAGAAATCAGAATCCGGCGCTCTTTCCCCCATGCGCTTCGAATACAAATGTTAAAAGTCCTAGTACTATATAAATATCCATACATGGACTTGAGGGACTATTGTTACGGGTCAGGAGAGACCCGTTACGTCGCCCTCCACGTGTCACAGAGGTGGTCTATACTACGCCATGTGGTGTCCGAGGCAATTGCGCATGGGACGAACTGATTGCATTAATCGAAATGATCACGTAATGGGCGAACATCTGCGATACACCGCGGATGCAAGGGCCTGTACTTCGCTTTTGCTCTGCCACATTTGCTTCACCCCGCCCCGGCAAAAATCCCTTGCTCAATCTTTTTAAGTCAAATCATTGACTGATGGGACGTGTGGCAGTACCCAAACGGTCAAGTCAGCAGCTTCAATCAGAAACATTTAATGCCCGCCAACCTAAGGATTGATGGATTGATACCTAGGATGGGACGAGCCCTGAGCATCTGGCAACACGTGTCTCCTCATCCAATGACTCTCCTCCTCCCATCCTTAGTATAAATACATCCT
>CAIGRQ010223177.1:0-14407 GCA_903798375.1 Fraxinus sp. D2006-0159 | reverse complement strand
TGAAGTGAAATCCTTGTTCTTGCTCTTCAATGGTATTTTTCTCTCTAAGAATGTGTAACCCTAGTTTTTGGATGAATTGTGGCTTTTATAGTTGTCCTAAAATCATTACCATACGAGTTGGAGTCGAATAAGGAAACCAAAAATTTCGCGCCCAGAATGTACCTTGCGATCGCATGAGCCAAGTAAAAATGGTCCCAAAATGGCTCTGTTGAAGTCTAGGCGATCGCAAGGTAGTTTACCATTTTCATATTTTTCTCGTCGGACAGCTTTTGGTATTTTGGTCATATCTTTCTTTCCCGATATCCGATTGAGGTGATTCAAATTAATTTAGAAGGGCTACAAATCTTTAACGTCTTCTATTCCAAAAATGGGTCTCAAACTAAGACTGAAAATTCGAAGTATAACTTTTCGGCTGGAGGTTGATTTGTGATAGTACTTCGATTATATTTCATCCATTTGACTTCTTTTCTCATCCAATTGATGCCCAACACTCTCAAATCTTTATCTTGAGATTGACACAACTTTTCAGTATTTGCACTTGAGTCCTCAAACTTTGATTTTTGCTTCATTTAAGCTTATTTTTGCTTGTTTTTCCTAATTTCCCCCATGTTCATCGTTGATGTCCTACAAACACATATTACATCGAATTAAGCTATATTCTGCACATTTATCGACAGTTATCCAGGTTTGTGAACCGAAATAAACGTGTAAAAACGCCCTTATCATGCCCTTCCAGAATCATAATCCTAGCAAGTGTGGGTTTAATATATGTCGAAATGGTGTCTGACTCGATTAAATTGTCCAAATTTCTGATTTTGTGCTTGAGACTTTTTGCCTTCATTATCGCGAGCAGCTTCCTGGTGTTAGGATCCAATATCATCTTCAAGGGCATTCTGGCACAAAATGCTTTGCATCTGCAAGAGGAAATTATCATAACTCCTTCAATAGCGATTCTGATATAGAGCCTTTTTGGTTAAATATGATGAAAGAATCTGTCTTGTATCTTATAGATATGGAGATATAACAGCAATTTTGAACTTGGATCAGATTCGTAAAAGGCCTTTCTTTTCCTGAAGATGGAAATGTGAATAGTAACTTACTGGCTGAAGATACTTTTTATGCAGGGCCGTTAGAACTTTACTTGTATTTCTCATCGAACAGCCAAGCCAGTTGAAGAACATAGAATAGCCGAACTACCAAAGCACGGTTATTATCTTTTATTGTGGTGTACATTTTGAGACTAGTGAAACTAAGCGACTTAAAAGTTTTATAACACGAAGTTTTTCAGTTAGTGAATTGACTATAAGTATGCTCAGTATAAATTTGTTATGCACATTTACGACTTTGTCTAGTCGAAGGCAAGTTACAGGTGATTGTGGAGTGTTCGATTTGAAGTTTGAATAATGAGTTTAATCTTTTATATCCATGCATCAGCAAAACTGAGTTCTTTCTATTTTCTGCAGCTGAAGACTGCCACTCTTAACTCTTGTTCTAGTTGCTCTGCTCATTGTTGCACTTTCCTCGGTTGATTCAGCCTTGTCTTATTTGCTTGCCCTTCTTTTATGATGAAAGGCTTGAACTGCAACGAGGGGTGGTTCCGTTCATGCATTGACAAGCAATTTTAAAGAAGCTCGATCCCTTGGTTTCCAACGGTGGGGAATCAAGAAAATTCTGGATTTTAATCATAAATTATGCTAAGTGTACATTTCATAGTGTACATTTTTTTTAACATTGCATGAGAATTAAAAAAGTGCAGACCGAGTGTTTTTTTTTTTTAAAATGTCCAATCATGTACCGACACGTGGCACAATATAAAAAAACAGTATAAAATAAAATGAACGTGTCCCATGATTAGGGTTATAGGATGCACAGCATTTATCCAGCTGGACCCACAGCTTATAACATGCAAAAAGCTACAGCTAACATACACTATGCATGGTCCAATCCGGCTTGTGGCAGGAACTTCCGCTGGAAATTATGTACTTTTGACGCGTGAAATTCTTTATAAATTTTGAGTCTTTTAGATCTTAAGGTCCGGATATATTTTGATTTTGTTCAGCCTTAGATATGACCGGTGTACATGTGTTTTGATCAATATAATTTTACATTACCGATAGATACAAATTATTTATTTTCAAAGCATATTTTACTTCAAAACTTTATCTATTACTAGTAAGTAAACTTTTTTAAGCTTAATCAACCCTTAAGAATTGGTTTGAATTCATCAAAACACAAATCATTTTACAAATGAAAACAGGTACTAATTGATTATACAACTAAGCATCCCAAAAGGTAACACCAATATTACATTTGTTTGCAACAAAAGATAGGAAAAGAGAGATTCTGGAATTAACTTATGTCTACTAATCCCATAAACCAGGAGTGACTCGATGTTAAAAGTGCCATTTAAAGACTCCAAAGCAGCAGCTATAAGCACAAAACGACTAGTCCAAAAATGCATTTAGGATGCAAATGTTCATAAACGACTACATCTTACACAAACAAACTCGTTTGTTAAGCATTAAGATCTTGTAAGGGGCATATCTTGAGTTTACCTTGTTTGGTAATTTTTATTACTAGCCCCTGTACTAGGTTGTCGAGGATTTGTGCCACTGGAAGATGGGAAGCTAAAATTTCCAGGGGACGGGAATAATGGATTAGGCAGCGATTGCACAACAGCCCCGTATTGCTGAAATTGTGATGGAAGGGACGGAACTTCATTCTGGAAAATGGTGGATACAACAGGTGAGACTGAGAATCCGTTTGTCTGATTGTGAGGAATGTCGACTAGCTGAAATGATGATGGAAGGGGAGGAACTTCGTTCTGGAAATTCGTGGGTACATCAGGGGGCAATGACAATCCATTTGTCTGATTGTAAGGAACGTCAACTTGCTGCTGGAAGCCCGAAAATCCCAGATTATCATCAAGTGGTATTTCACCTGTAAGTGTCTTGAACGCAAATTCTAAGCATGGATCCGACCAAGATTCCGAAAATGGATAGAAGAGCTGTGAATCTTGTGATCTCGAATTATCATTATCTTGATTCTCAATTGTCTTCCCATGTGTTAGCTCTTCTAGAACGGCCTGTTCTGTATGAAGCTTTTCGGTTTTGTTTGATGGCACCATTTCCTTGAGAATTTCATCGCCTACAGAGGCATGATCTGCAACCTCTTTTACTGTCTCAATAGCAGTTGGCTGAAGAACTCCATCAGCAACATCTGAAGGAAAACTGGATGATTTAATAGCTTCAGTATCAGTAGGATTCCTATCCTCAGCACGTTCACTCAAAATTTTGTTAGGAGGCATGTCAAGTTTATGACCTGCAAGCCTTTTTGAAGTCCGACGTGGCAAGTCTCGGGACAATCTTTTCTTGGATATTCTCGAGCCCGACTGAGTTTTACTCTGTTTTTCCACCCCAGCTTCCGGAAGCTTTTGTTCAGTCAAGAGAGAAGTTGCACGAGAGTCGATAACTACATCGTCAACCATCACACTCACTTCCTTTTCAGAGCCTTCATTTGTCGGTCTGAGCCAATTGTTTGTAGCAGCACACTTAATTTTATTTTCACATGTAACAATGGCATTATTCGATGAATTATTTCCCAGATTTTCTTCCAAAATTTTGGCCGCTGATGCACCTAAGTTTTCTGTATCTAAACTTTCTTTACCTACAACACAAGTCCACTATCAGAACTGGGAAAAAATGGCAATGGCCCTAATGTATTTTAACCTATAGGCCCCGTTTGGTAGGGATCAAAATTCGATTAAAATTGAAAATATGGCCGTTATTGGTCTCACTCGTTTAATAAAAGTCAACAATAACGGCTACTTTTTCAATTTTAATCCGATTTTAATCTCTACCAAACACGCTCTAATTTTAATAACGTATTTCTTGGACTCACAAATTTTATCCAATTTTCAACAACACGTTTCATCAATTTTTATGGCCAATAATAACCAATTTCAATAAGCATATCTATACCATCAACAAAAAGCTGCCTCTTGGTTTCGAGGTTCTCTGATAACTTCTCATCAACTGCAGATGAAGACTGTAAACAGGAAAAACGGACATCTTTAGACAACTGGAATATTCGAGCATAAGCACATTACTTCAAAGCAAAGGTAAACAAATAATATAGTGGATAATTATTTTAGTTAGGACAGGCATATGGAAACAACCAACATTTATTATGCGAAGGCAAACGTGGGGAAATTGTTGGGTGTTGTTTCAAGAATTTCCAAAACAAACTTGAAGCATTATAGCATAATATGGGGAACTTATTTAACCACATTATGAGTGATATAAAGCAATAAAGCAAGATACAGCAATAGAGGAAAAATTATATTTGGCGACTTTCATCATCATAGCACCTTTGGTAAGTGTTTTCAGTCATTCGATTAAAATACGCAGCGGGAATCTTGAAATCAGTTTCTTGAAAAGGTCTCAACATTAACTTCAGCCTAAAATGTTGCTCATATAACAAACTCTACATGCATTTTGAGTGCAAACACTTGATGAATATCCAATATGTCTGAATACACTATCAGTCCAGGGAAGTTTTCACGCAGAACTTATTTTATACTCATGACCTGATAAACTGCATCAAATGCAATTTTTTCACATTTGTTGTTCTAACAAATAAGTTGTAGTGACTGACTTCATTTATCATATTTTTTTAAAATAATTGTTACTTGTTTTAGGCAAGACTTCAAAACTGCTTCTTTTAATTTGTTCTGATCAGGAGCCACTACGTAATTTAAAGCCAAAAAAGTTTGCCGAGCCAGGAAAAGTCAAGGATAAATATTGCTAAACAAACGCACGCATTCTTTATTTTGTTCTGCTGTGGAGCTACTGTTTTCTATGCTTTTGAGATATCGGGCTACTGCTGGCTTCGAATAGAATTTGCTTCCAGTCAACGGATTAATATATATCTGCAAGAATGAAAGTACAATGAGAACTTCAAATATTGTGGAACTCAATCATCCATATTGTCCTAACTAAAAGCATGACAGTATAACACAACATATCAGCTTCAATGGCAAGAATATAGAGATATAGAAAACCCCTATAAAGAATAATGAAGAGTTCAACTGGAAAAGGTCGTATCAAGATAAAACAGCCCAATATGTACAAGACACACTATAAATTTCTTCAGGGACGATGCATTACAAAAATACAAGCAGCGACATAATAGTACAGTCTCTTAGATCACCAGCTCGAGGTTAAGGGATTAATTATAGGTACCTTTCTGACTTTCCCAAATTCGCTTGTCTTGATTTCTGTTTTCCAGCCTTCTGGTAGCTCATCTGCTGATGGGCTCTGAGTAGCAATCTGGACATAACTCAAAAAGAGATTCAATTGCCTACTAGAGTTTGATCATATCTAAGAATAGTAAATTAGGCTAGTTGCAGCACAAACCATCTTCAATGACTCATTGTCATTTCCCTCATCATTCTCTTCAATAATGCAATCTGAGCTCGCCATCAATTTGCATTCTTCAGATGCATCTTGCTTCAGAGAGGATTCATCCACATTTTCATGCTGAAATGGACAACACAGCATAATCACTGGATATTTAAATTTAACGGCAGACCTCACAGCCAATTAAGGCATCTAATGTCAAAATTAAATATCACAGATATGAGAAGCAGTTATCTGAAGACAATGAAAAGCAACAAGAATGTAACAGCTAATCCTTGACAGATAGGGTGGTCAAGGAAGCTTTTTACTCACAGGGATTTCATGCGTCAACAGATTATCCAACTCCCTTTTCTTTGGTTTGGTAAGGCAGCTACCAATGTTGTTAGTTTCCAGATAGCGCAAGGCATCTTTTTTAGAACGAAAGACATATCTGCTAACTGGGTCTGTGTAATACTGCAGAATTGAATGCTTTTCAGGATGAAAGATGTCTCTCTAGGAAATTTGTAAATTCTAAACTAATATTACTCGGTAGAAGATGCATAGTAAATACAACTAGATAAGACGTATTACAGACACAAGCAGACATGCACTAATACAGTCTGATATATCACCAGCTTCGGGTAAGGGAATAATTACCGGGTCCTTTCTCATCTTACTCCCAGATACACTTGTCTTGATTTCTTTTATCCAACCTGGTGGTAACCCATCTGCCGATGTGCTCTGAATGGTAACCTGGACATGACTCAAAATTAGCCTCTTTTGAATATAAGAGTTTAATCGTGTCTGGGATTAATAAGTTAGGATATTTGCAGCACAAACCATCTTTAATGAATGCTTGACTTCGTGTTTTTTATCCCTTTCGGGCGTACAACCTGAGGTCACCATCGATTTGCTCCCTTGAGACACATTTTGGTTCAAAGCGGATTCATGCGCATTGTCCTGAAAGGACCATGCAGTACAATAACTGATGTTATCAAAACCAGCCAGTACATTGAATGGAAAAGGTTAACAGGTCAAGGATCAAATATTTTAACTGGGAATGAACATGAGTTGAATCGGTGGTAATAAATAAATAAATAAATTATATACACCTATATATAATATAAAAATTATAAAACAATATATTTTTAGGTTTTCACATTACTAATTTCTCAAGAGTACAGTTTTTAAGAAATCGGCTCTTCGATTCTTGGGCCTGACTTCTTATTTCTCTCCTAATCATTTTTATTATCTTCTCAATATCATTAATATTTATGTCTTCAAAAAACCGACCCTGCACACATTTTTTTCTCTATCTTTCAACTCTTTATCAAAAAAATAAAATAAAACTCACAGCCGTAGCATCTCCTCTTCTTCAAGTTTTATTCCTTCATTTTCTTTTTCATTTCTTCACATACCCACCTATAGATCCCGAAACTACCTCAACTTTCCTATGGTGCAAGCTCTGTAGCAAGGACACTTTAACTAGAATAGCATGTCCGTATCCGACACGTGTCGACACCGACACTCCTTTGACGCTCTTACCATAATCATTTTTTTCTTTTTTTAACTAGAAATATGAAATATTTTTAACGCAAAGTTACTACTAAATAACAAATGAGTATTTATATTTAAAAGATTTCAACAAGAAAGATTAATAATAAATATAAAACTAAATTTATACTATATAAATGAAAAATTTAATCAATATGTCGGCGACGTGTCGTGTCGGTGCTTTTTTGAAAAATCACATGTCAGTGGGTTCCGAGCAAAGAGATGGTTCAAAGGAAGCATTTTCTGAAATATTGTTGTTGCATCTCTCTCAACTAAGGCAGGAAAAAAATTAAAGTCACGGTGAAGAAATAAAATTTTTTCTTGATTTTTCTTTTTTTTTTTTAAACGTCAAACCGTGACCAGTTCACCGGTTCTCCAGTTGAACTGATCGGTTCTGTAATTTTCTACTGGTTCTATAATTCAAAATTTATATAATATAGCCAGAGAGGATAAACCAAGCAGTTCCCAGTTTTCTAGGAAAAGCCAGCCAGTTCGATCCAGTTATTACAAAAATGATAATTAGTGGATATTTAAATTTACATACAGTACGACCTGAAGGCAAAATGTGGTGTCCAATGTCCAAATAAAATGTCAAAAAAAATGAGAGAGAGATCCACAAAAAATAAAAGCAACAAAGAGGCAACAATGGATCATTGCCTGACAGAATGTCAAGCAAGCTGATACTCACTGGAAATTCATTCTTTATCAACTCTTGATCATCCATCTGCTTTTTCGTTGGTCTCGCGCGGCAGCTACGGATGTCGTTAGTTTCCAGATAGCGTAAAGCATCTAATTTAGAGTGAAATTTATATCCGCTGACTGGGTCAGTGTAAAGCTGCAGAATATATACTTTCCAAGATGAGAGATGTCTCCCAAAAAATTGGTATACTCTAAATCAACATTACTTGGTAGAAAATGCAAAATAAATATAAGTACTCGTACATTCTTTTAGATCAACAGCTTGAGGTAAATAGATTAATTACCGGATAGTTTTTCATCCTACTACCAGATTTTCTTCTCTTGATTTCTTTCGTCCAGCCTGGAGGTAGCCCATCTTCTGATGTAACCCGAATGCCAACCTGGACCTAACTCAAAAAGAACCTTAATTATAAATAAGAATCTCATCATATCAAGTACTAGTAAATTGTGCTAGTTGCAGCACAAACCATATCCAATGATTGCTTGTCGTTGCCCACTTTATTCTCTTCGGGAATGCAACCTGACTTTGTCATCAATTCACAGTGTTTAGACACATCTTGGCTTAAAGGTGATTCACCCACCTTGTCATGCTGAAAAGGATCACAAGGTATAATCACTCGGTATTTAAATTTAGCAACAATTTGACCTCATGGCCAATAATAGTGTTTAATGTCAAAATTAAATATCTTAAAAATGAGAAACGGATAGCAAAGAAACTGAAAAGTAACAAAAAGCAAAAACTAATCTTTCATAGGCAATCAAGCAAGCCATTCACTTACAGGGATTTCATTCTTGATCAACTCTTGATCATCCACTATCCTTTTCTTTGGTCTTACAGCGCAGCTACCAATGTCATTAGTTTCCAGATAGCGGAAAACATCTGTTTTAGAATAAAATATATATCCGCTAACTGGGTCGGTGTAATACTGCAGAACGAATTCTTTCAGGGTGAGAGAGAGATAATAAATTCTAAACCAACATTTCTAGGTAGAAAAATGCACAGTAAGTCAGAACACGAACAAGACACCCACACTCATACAGTCTCATAGATCACCAGCTCAAGGTAAAGGGATTAATTAACACAACCTTTCTCGTCCTACTAGATCTACACATCTTGATTTCTTCTGTCCAGCCTGGAGGTAGCCCATCAACTGATGTGTTCTGAATGGCAACCAGGAGATAACTCAAAAAGATCCTCAATTTTATACAAGATTTTCTCAGGATTAGTAATTTCGGATAGATGCACAAACCATATTCAACGAGTGCTTGTCATTGCCCTTTTTATTCTCGTTGGGAGTACAATCAGAGCCTGTGATCATTTTGCATTGTTTAGACACATCTGGAGTCAACGAGGATTCGCCTACACAGTCATGCTGAAAAGAAAAGGGAAAAAAAATATGCATTAGAAGGGGGGGAAGATTACAAAAAAAAATCAGGTTTGTGTGAGAATACAATGCAAAGGTTAACAGCACCAAATCAATCTCACATAAGTACTAAAACTACATAAAACAACCACCTCCTAAATCAAAGCCTGCAAGCCGAAGAGTGATGTAGATAGTGCAGAGCAAATACACCCATAATTGGCCAATTAAAAGCATGCTTACATAATACATTAAACTATCATTTCCATGTAATTTTAAGACTGGGGTATCAATGAGTTCTTTTATTCTTGGTGATACCTCAATAAAAATGGAACTTAAAGCACTTCGCATGAATTTTTTATTTTTTCAAGATTCATGAATAGAAATTTAGCTCTAGTAAGATTATGAATGAGATGCTTCATATCGAGCACATGGTGCAATAGTATCTACAAATATAAATTTATTTGTCAAAGAAATAATCATTAAATGTAATTTGAAACCAGGTAAGTTTCTTAGACGAGGAGAGAAAATGATAAATATAACTAAACAAGCCAATGAGTAATTTAACTTGTTCTGCTATCGTGCTACTCTGCTCCATGGTTTTAAGATATCGAACCACCGCTGTCTTTGAGTAGAATTTTCTTCCATCTGCAGGATTTTTATATACCTGGAAGATCGAAAAAGGGCAATGAGAACTCCAAAAAACAGAGAGAGTCACCACCCAGGCAATCCTATTAAAAGTATGACAATATAATATGACAGATTAACTTGACTGGTAAGAATAAACAGAAAACCTAGCAAGTTACATGTCAATATTCATGTGAAATGAAGTTTTCCTAGTGCATTTTGGTGTAGTGAGTCAGAGGAAGAGCTAGAGAGAGTGAAGAAACAGAATACATGAAAAGATAGAGAGCTCCACCACTTCTGAAAAAGGGTAACCCAGGGGCTTGACTAGGGGTTGCTCTATATTCACTAAACAGGAACAAATAAAATGAAAGTAAAGATGCAACTTGACATACCTTATAAGTTGATGCCACACTAGAACTGCTCGTTCTCTGTCTTTCCTCCATTACCCATCCATTAGGTAACCATTCAGTACACTCATTTTCTTCAACTGATGTCTGTGAACACTACCATATATAGTCATATTTAAGGGCAGAATGATCGTACAATCTAATCATTTATTTAACTGATATACCATGAAACTTACCAAACCAATATTGTCATTTGGGGACATGTTGTCTTCATTACTTCTTGGTTGAGGAGTACCATGGAAAATCTCTTCTGTTTTCGCACAACCGATGACATCTTTCTTCGAATAAAACTCTTTACCCGTTGCCACGTTGCAGTAGTACTAAAATAGCCAGACAAATATGACTTGAGTGTCAGTTTCTTTTACGTTCCGTTTACTCTCCTTTCTTCAACAGATAACTCTTTTGCGAATTGAATGCAGTTGGTGAAGTTTGAGTATAGTTGTGTCATTTATTAATATCAAGGATATCAGTTTCCACATTCTAGGAGAGATGTCGCTTAAGGAAATAACTGGAACATACATTACTCCCACATTTAATTGGAGGAGTGCAATCCTTGTTTACCTTCAATCTTTATACGGCCCACACAGCCGTTCAGATTTTTTAACATTGTCAGCAACACACATTAAAATTGTGGGAATATGGTATAATGCTACTCCTGTGGATTTCGCCACAAGATATCAGTTCACAAGGTTGAATGGAATGAGTTAGCGGATTCCTTAATCATAAAGAGGTGCCAAGTTAGACTTGTCAAAATGAATTTCTAATGTGTTTCAAAATTCACGCTCTCCATACCGGTTTTCACAGCCTTCGTTAATCAGGTATCCATAATCCTCAGATACAATTCTAAGATGCTTGCTTACGCAGGCTACTTTGTGAATCCAGGGATGTTAGTGTTAATTCATCATGAATTTGTACTGTACTCAAAATCATATATCCTACATACCAATTTTAACAACCTTTTTAATGAATTAGGTATCTAATATCCAAAGCTAAACGAGGTGGACAGTAGTTGCTTAAGCTACTTTTTTGTAGACAAAACAAACAAAGCCGCAAGATGACCATTTGTAACACTGATAAAGCTCCAATCAGAACAAGTAGCAATTGATTTATACCAAATCCAAAGCCCACCCAAAAAATGTAGTTCAGTCAAAAAGTTTGGGAAATGCCATGTATGTGGTAAAGAAATTTTTAATCATTCAATAATATACAACACATGCTAGGCACCAAGCTAAAATTTTTACAAAACTGAACGCGTTGACTTGAATATTAACGTAAATCAAGCAACGATGATAGAAGCCCATATCATATATTCACATGTTTGTTTCTATTCCTTGAGTATAGCACTGTTTATACATTTAAAAAAAAAATCCAATTTCACACTTGTTTTTCCAACATGCAGCTACTTTACCAATCAAGTTATACAAGAATTCGATTAAAGAGATTAATTAACCAATTAAGAGGTAAACACATCATATTTTTCCATTCTCGAAAACTTACTTCGGAGAATTGGGTAAAAGGGAAGAAAATAGTCAATCAATTCACAAACAAGATCCACTTCACTCTTTTTAACTCAACATTCAAGCACTATACCAGCCTAATTCATAAGAGAAAAAGTTAAACTGCAAAATTAATTACTAAAAAACAATGAAGTATAAGTAAACTAGCTAAAAGAGTTCGACAACCTTGATTTTTCTTCCGTTCTTGACTTTGACTTTCTCAGTATACCCAGGTGGAAGCCACTCCGGCGCCTTCCGAGCTACCATTTTTGCCAGAATTTCAAGATTTCTTATTTTCTCGATTTGGCTCACGATTTTTCTTTCTGGGTCCGTGAAGATCGATGGAGTTGCATAGAAAGGCAGGTAGGTGTAGTAGTGAGTTGGGCAAAGGGAGTGCCTGGGAACACGTGTTGCCAGTCTATAAATATATGCAACAGCACGAGCCTCCTAATCCACTGCTGGTTGCGGCTACAAATGGGCTGTAATATCTATTGCGGGCTAATCCGTTAAGGGCATCGAAATTTCTATCTTCATTTTTTTTTTTCTTGCTTTTTTGGTTCAATGCTATCTCCATATTTGGATAAACTTTATTTTCTTTCCAACCCAATGGTCGTCTTGTTTGTAGGTGGCTATTTAAGTCGGTCGACAATTTTAAGGTTCAATAAATAGACAATGATAAAAATATTTTTATTACGTTTCTGTTAACACATTATGTAATGATATTTTTGGTAAAAATATTGTTAACAATGGCTAACGTTAGCTAAAAACTCAACTCGATCTCTCCTTTTAGGTTCACATATAGAAGTAAGAATGATTTGTCTTCAAACTTAATGTTTAACTTCGGAGACAAGGAAAGTTCAGAAATATATTTACTATAATTTCGCGAGTACATTTTGGAAAGTACACTGACCGGTGATTAATGCTTTCTAAAAATTTAACTTTGATCTCTCTTTTTAAGTTGACATATAGAACTAAAAGTGATTTGTCTTCAAACTTAAGGTTTAACTTTAGAAACAAGGAAATTTCAAAAATACATGTACTATATTTCTTCAAGTACTTTTTGAAAAAGACACTGAGTGGTGTCTAATATTTTCTGAAAATTCACAATCGATCTCTCTTTTTAGGTTGACATAAAGAACTAAAAGTGATTTGTCTTCAAACTTAAGGTTTAAATTTGAAGACAAGGAAAGTTCAGAAATATATCTACGATATTTCTGCAAGTACTTTTTTGGAAAGTACAGTGAGCGGGTGATTAATACTTTCTAAAAATTCACCGTTAATCAATCTTTTTAGCTTAGCGAATAGAGATTGCTAGTGGTATGTCGTCAAATTTAGGGTTTAACTCTAAAAGGATGTATGAAAAAGTTTCAAAAATATTTTTGTATCAGCTCGGCTCATTGCCCAATGATGCTTTGTGGAAAGTACAGTTAGCAATGACTAGTACTTTCTAAATTCATTCTCAACTACTCTTTTTTTTTTTTTAGGTTGTTGTATAGAGACTAATAGTAGTTTGTTATCAAAAAGAACATAATTTTTTCATTATGTTTCTATAAGCACGTCACCCAATGGTACTTTTTGGAAAGCACGATCAGCAATGATTAGTACTTTTTTAAAATTCACTTTCGATCACTCTTTTTAGGTTAGTATATAGAGAGTGAGAGTGATTTAGCATCAAATTTAAGGTTTAACTCTAAATGAATGTGATATTGTTATGCGTTTTATGTAATGTAAATATACTACAAGTGGACGATGTCAAGTTTGATAATATAATAATGAAGTTAGAGTGTCGAACTCACATGAATTAATATTCAATTTATACTAGATATTATAATTGTTTAGCTCTTATTTTATCTAGAAAAACGAGTTTTTAATCAATGTTATTAGCTAATTGAATTGTCAATATGGTGACGAATTCAACAATATCAATGCAAATCTTAAGAATTTATCAATAGGAAAAAGTCCAAAGTTATGATTTCACCGAACTATCGAATATGATTCTCAATTATATAATTATTTTTATTCAATTTTTCAATTTTATAAGCAAGAATTCTAATTTAATTCTACTCCCTCTCTCGAGTATTGAGTAAAAATTATTCATATATTTCAATTCTAATATTCTCATTCCGAATTAAAATCTAAAAATTATCAAATTTGTGGTTCTTGTGGAACATGTTTCAAAGAAATTATACTTTCTATCGAAACATATAATTTTTTAGGTTGTGTTATTATAATAGTGTTTGATCTCCATTTTTTTACTTATTATAATGAAAAGTATGACAATTATCAAACAAGTGATATATGATCACACCTAAATTTTTTCTTTCAAGTGTCGAAATTTAGACTATCAATTCATTCAACTAGTACCCAAATAATTGAAAACATTAAAATCAATAAACGAATTGGAATATTTCAAAGAAATAACTAAATAAAATTAAAACATACGCTTAAGTTGGTTACATCAAATCCTAAATTAGAAGCTTAATTCATGATAGAAGCCATAGAAATAATCAAATTCAAATAAAATAACATAGAGAAGAGAATAGAAAAACTAGTTTTGATAGATCTTCAATCTCCTTTACGATATTGTTCTTGATTTTTCCTTTATTTCTTGATAATTTCTTGTTCTTACCTCAATGAATTGTAATTGAAAAGTGGTATTTGAAGTTGTATTTATATCATCATGAAGTCTTAGAAGAGTTAGGGTTGGATTGGGATTGAAAGGAGACCAATAAAATTCAAAACTCTTCCTCTCGCCCCGTGGCACCCCGATGCCACAATCAGGAACATATTTGTGCAGTTAAAATTTGATATGTAAAGATATTTTGATCATATTTCACTCTTTTTTTTTTTGAGTAATGCTACAC
>CAIGRQ010223170.1:0-10009 GCA_903798375.1 Fraxinus sp. D2006-0159 | reverse complement strand
AAATGTTTACATAAAATTCAAATTTAATATTACACGAATTATTTGTAACTTTACAAAGTTAAATTTAACTTATACAAATAACAACTAAATGCATTTCTAATTACTATTATCAAATATTTATAGCATAAGTATATCCCAACTAGGTTGGTACTTATTTGTACTATAATGTATAGTTTAAGTACATTCCAACTAGGTTGACACCATTTAACTATAATATTTAATTTTTTTTCACGGGTTGCGATTAACCGTGGCCCGTGAAGGTGCAACCAACAAAACCTGTGGGTCACATCTCCTTGACCCGTGAACCGCCCGCTTGGGTCACGGGTTAGTCCGCGATCCTGGATCGATTTTTACGAGTCTGGCTTGGCCGTCCGCTTGACACCTCTACCCCAGTGTTCCGAAAATTAGAGACGCGGTTTGTATGAGCAAGAATTTTAAAGTTTTTTCTTGGTCACATTATTTTTTATTATTAACCACTTGTTTAATTTAGTTAAAAATATTGATAAAAATATAAGTCAAACTTTAATTTGAAGTACATATTTCACAAAATATAAGTGGAATTGCTCTTTTTATTAATTTTACAATCATATATGTTATCATTTTTTTTTTCATCAAATTTACAAAAATATGATTTTAAGTGCTTTTTTGACAACCATTAGTTTGTTATATGATTATTTTCTATCACATGTTTACACAATAAAATATTATATATGTATTAAAAAATTTTCTTATTTTTTTACCAAACATTATTCTAAAATTTAATATTCATTTTTTTTAGAATAATGACTGTCAAACATGCTCTTACTAAACTAAAATAAACATGAACTAAACCTATTTTTGGTACACATTAAAATTTTTCGTTCTCATTCTTATACTTATTTTCAATAACACATTTTTTAATAAAATAATATTTTTCACCAAATCAATAATTTTTTTCTTTTTAAACCACACATTCTCTATCAATTTATTATTCTAGAATATATTCTTCCAAAATAATGTGATTTAAACGCACTCTAAATATAATAAACAAACATAAAACGAAAACGAAAATGAAAACGAAAAGGAAAAGTGCAAGTTGAGTGTGGTCCGAGGAAAATGTCCTCAGTTTTAGCAATTTTCATCTAGGAATATCTGAAATATGAGACTAAAATTTGTTACATAAGATTTGTGTTGTGTGACTTGTCAGATCATTCAGTAGCTACTTGTAAAATTAATTTGACAAAATGACAAGAATCTTTGCACCATCGTCAAATTAATTGTACAATTAATTCTGGTTTTATATATCTTCCTTTTCCCCGTTTTACGAGGGAGACTATCGTCGTCGATATCCTATCCGAAGAACCCTAAAAGGATGCTGACTTTGAATCGGGTTTTGAATCTTTTCCTTTTCGTTTTCATCGCCAAGCTCCATTCAATCAGCTGCAGCGCAATTTTTTCTTCAGACCCGTTTGCCNATATCCTATCCGAAGAACCCTAAAAGGATGCTGACTTTGAATCGGGTTTTGAATCTTTTCCTTTTCGTTTTCATCGCCAAGCTCCATTCAATCAGCTGCAGCGCAATTTTTTCTTCAGACCCGTTTGCCCAGCAGCAGCTGGATAGAATCTCAGAGCTTCCAGGGCAGGATTTCAACGTGAGCTTTGCACATTATGCTGGCTATGTTACAGTCAACAAGGAATCTGGGAGAGCACTATTTTATTGGTTCTTTGAGGCCGATGAGGACCCGTCTTCCAAGCCTATTGTTCTTTGGCTCAATGGAGGTCAATTTATTCTGAACTCATTTTTTTTTTTTTTTTTTTTTTTTTTTTTTAAACTTTGGAGTTTAGCTTGTTAATGTTAGTGTATTAGCCTTCAGACAAATGCACTTTTTTTGTGTTTCTTTTGTTGAATTTATATTAGAGTATTTGAATTTGCTATGATATTGGGAGATATGTACAAAGAATCGCGTGATTCTGTATACGAAATTGTGATATACAAGCTAAAAGAGCATCCTTGTGCCCTCTGGGTCAATATGATTATTTGCAATGTCCAAAAAGTTTTTACCATTAGCAAAGAATTTATTTCAAGGCATACGGTGATAATTCTTCCCTTTCTTGATTATAAACTTCAGCAAGTATATACACATTTGTAATTATGTTGAACTTGTATGTCATTGATTCCCCTGGAAACATGTCATTAAGTATCAGAAAACATGGTGAGTATTAAAAATTCTATCTTGGATTTGCTGTTTCTTTTCACTTTTTAGTTTAGTTTTTGAATTTGATGCTGTATAGTTCAATTCATTTATGTCTTAACATGGTAATTTATCTAGGTGTGATGTAATTTATAACCAGGGTGGAAACTTCTTTCTGACCCATTATATGTTCAGGCCCTGGATGTTCATCTATTGCATATGGATTAGCTGAGGAACTCGGACCGTTCCATATTGAGAAAGATGGGAAGACCCTTTATTTGAACCCATATTCCTGGAATAAAGGTAGATTCTGTGTACTGTCCTTTAGAAAAGAAATGAATTGAATTTGTATCTAGCTTGCCTTACGACTGAAATTCAAAAGTTCTAATTCTATGAAAAGAACTAAAGTTTAAAAGACCAGTTCACCAAGTTCAATTCTTTCCTTGAAAATAGATAGGCTCCTTTGTTATTGAAAGCACACCTTTTAGTAGGTAACATTTAGGCTGTATAGCTGTCGTCTGTTTTCACATCTTTTGGTGGATTGTACAACTATCAATGCCATTACTTTAAAATTTATACAAATCAAAGGTTGTATTTACCTGCAAACACAGAAATCAGCTCTTGTGTGAATGTTTAGTACTTATCTTACAGTTTCATGTGCTTATAATTTTCAACTAGCTCATATTAGCAACATTTGATTTGAAAATATGTTTCCAAAATATATTTACCCCTTAATATGAACACTTTGTTGGTTTTTAAATTCTCGTCTCCTTGTTTTCTAGCTTTCTTATTTTCCTTTTACGTTTTACCAATACTCTGTGCGTGATCTTCATAACTTCCCCCGCTCCTGGAAATGATGGATTAGGTTATTGCTAGAATTTTCTATTAGGAATCTGCTAGAAGTCAATCTAAAATACTTAAAACTCAAAGTGATACTTCTATAAAATTTCATATAGGAATTGCCTAATTGTTTTCTCATATTGCAGCTGCAAATATATTGTTTCTTGACTCTCCAGTTGGAGTTGGTTTTTCATATTCAAATGTCACCAATGATCAACTGAACAATGGTGATAAAAGGACGGGTACTAGTGTCTTTTCTATAGCCCTTTTTGATATTTCTTTTATTTTTATTTTGTTTTGGTATGCACAGAAAATTGATTTCGATCTCTTGGAATGCAGCTGCCGACAATCTGGAATTTTTATTGCAGTGGTTTAAACGTTTTCCACAGTATAGAGGAAGGGACTTCTACATCACAGGAGAAAGTTATGCAGGTGGGTGATGGTGAATTTTCTATAATTCTTGAATAACCAAGAAAGAACTACCTTTATGCAATTTAGAACTGCTGGGTTTTACTTATTGAAACTAGTTGCTGAGAAGAGACAAAAATTAAAAACTGAAACTATTACTTAATTTTGGTGTTCTTGTTATCGTATATCTGTTTTAAATTGTTGTGTACGCAATCTACAGGGCACTATGTACCACAATTAAGCCAAGCCATTGTGAGGCACAACCATAAAAATGGAGAAGTTGTCATCAATCTGAAGGGTTTCATGGCATGTGCTTTCTTTGCTTGATATTTTAGATCAGGAGATCATATACTTATCTTGACAAAATTAAATAGGTAGCTTGACCTTGTAATGCAGGTAGGAAATGCGCTAACAGATGATTTTCACGATCACTTGGGACTCTTCCAATTTATGTGGGCAGTTGGTATGATTTCTGATGAGACCTTCAAGCAGTTGAATGTTTTCTGTGACTACCAGTCATTTATACATGCCACAGGGCAGTGTGATAAAGTTCTTGATATTGCTGATGAAGAAATTGGAGACATTGATATGTATAGTATCTTCACTCCCCCATGCACTGCCAATTTTAATAGATTTAGTCGCCTATTAAAAAGAAAGAAAGTAAGTGTTTAAATTTTTTACAATCTCCTTTAATTCCTATATGATTTTATTCTGTTGATCAGATTTAAGTTCTTCAAATTTATACGCGAAAAAGAAGTATTAGTAAATCACTGCATTTGTCAGTGGGTAAAACAGGTGTAATAACTTCTACCTCTTGATTGTTTGTGCCCTATTTAAATTGAGGTTAGGAGGATTTTCCGGCAATATGGGAGCTTTATTATTTTTCTACAAGGGTTGTTTTGCGCGTCAATTTTATAACTTTTGACTGTAAATGTTTCTACCAGACCATTAGATTGGGTAACGAAGTGAGAAACTAAACTCAAGACAAAGTAGGAATCTTCATTTGGAGTAGGCTTTTGCAGTAATGTTTCCTACATATTCTCATTGGATAACTAATGGTATGAAATTTCCTCTGATAGAAGGTTGGTCTTATCAGAAGAGCATATGATCCTTGCACAGAGCAGCACTCAACTGTCTACTTCAATCTTCCCGAGGTTCAAAATGCTCTTCATGTTCATAGCAAAAATTCCCCATTCAAATGGGAAACCTGCAGGTATAATATTTATGTTTGGATTGCTTGATCATCCTACAAGTATAGTTGTTTTATTTTATGATCTCATTTTTGCTTGCAAAGTAATATATTTGAATGAGATCTTAAATATAAACAAAATTAAACTTATTCAATATAAAAATGCTGGTTACCACTGCAAGTGCCAGCAAAAACTGTAATTTAATGAGTTTCAAGTTTATTTCCTTTAACACATTCTTAAATTTTCGATATACTGGATGATGTCTAATAAGCTTTTTGGATGATAAATACTAATCTATAATATTTGAGGGGAAAATCTGCTGTATGTGGACATGAGCAAGTACCTTAACATTTGTTAATAAGAGTGCATTTAAATAGCACCAGTATTATTTCTGAGGCAAGATTCTCAACTCCAGAATATTTTAATGCTGTGAATTTTGTCTGTCTTAAATTGTGATTAGACAAACTCATTATTCAGATATCTTGCCACTCAAATACACTGAAAGATGCTAATGATACTGTTGCTTCAATCTCATCCTATATAAATGCTGAAGATACTATAGTCTGCTAGTCTGCACACTTAACAGCTTTCAACGACTATCAACTGAAATTCTGACTTGACCTTTTGATTTTCTTTATTCCTTATCTTTTTCTTTCCAATGTTTTATACTGTTGAGATTACATTTTAACTGCATTACAAACTATTGATGTAATTCGGAGGGTTAAACATGCTATACAATATCAGTAATTTTGGCTTTTAACCTTCTAATTAATAAGCAAGCATTATTGAATTTGAAAATTAAAGACACAAACTAGATGTCTTTGGAAATTGGCCGTAGTTCTGTACTTCTTGAACATAACCTAGAAGTCAATGTGAACATATAGTATTGTTGATTCAGAGATAATTATAAGTGTTCATCATACAACTTTTGGTGATTTTCTAGGCATGCGATATTCAGCACATGGTTACTGCATTTTGTTGATTGATATATTGTATAGAGAGATCAAGATTCACAGTCACATGTTTGCAGTGAGGAGGTGAATGAAAATTGGAAGGATGCTCCTGTATCAGTGCTGGACATCTACCGAGAGCTTATACCTTCAGGACTTCGTATTTGGATCTTCAGGTTTCCATCTGTTCCCCATCTCAATCTTTTCTTTTGTTAGTTTGTACTAAGGGTAATAAAGTTTATGGTTACATGTTAAGAGGATTTCTGCTTTTCTTCTCTCTCATGCCTAGAGGTTCTTATTCTCACACGTGTCCCTCTTTCTCATTCACTTAATTGCCTGCATTTATCTTCAAACCATGCATTGAAACCTTACGATTAAAAAGTTATGATCGAATTTGTCAACGAATCACTCCTTTTCTGTTTAATATAACATAGAAAAGTTAAGTTTTTGTGGCAATTTTTTACAGTGGGGATACTGATGCTGTAATTCCAGTTACATCCACTCGGTATAGTATAGATGCTCTAAATCTTCCAACGATTAGTCCTTGGCGTGCTTGGTATGACGATGGCCAGGTTATTTTTTCTGCTCCCTTCATCAACCTTATTCTATCGAGTGTAATTGCTTTATCAAATATGATAGAAATTGTAATGCGTGAAACAGGTAGGGGGATGGACACAGGAGTACAATGGGCTAACTTTTGTGACAGTTAGAGGGGCAGGCCATGAAGTTTCCTTGCATAAACCAAAGCAAGCCTTGACACTTTTCAAGTCTTACTTATCAGGAAACTCTATGCCAAAACTGAAACAAATCAGTGATTTATAATTTATCCCTCAGGCGGACTATTATAAGAATTAAATGATGTTATTGCTTCGTGGCGATGTAACCTTAATTCTGGGAAACAAGCAACTGCACAATGAGCCTGACATTTGTACTTTGGAATTTGCTGTGAACAAGAGTTTCGTTCTCACTTTTGACATATCTTGTGACAATAGGTATTTAACTTGTAAAATTAAGAAGGAAAGCAAAATTTTCTAAATGACAAGGCTGATTAAAGTTTTAAAATGGATTGAAAAGTTTACTACCCAACAACTAATTTTTATTTTAATTCAATTTTTCAAAATTTAATAGAAGCATTTCCGTTGTTCCAAGTGAGTAGAAACTTACTTTCTGGAGAAGTGTTATACGTCTATGTCGACTGCAAGTGATCACAGCATCGTCGATGACTGTCAACAGCATCATCGACACTGTCATTGATAGACAACAATGTGTCGGTGATATTGATGATACAAATGTTAGAACTATTTTTTATGACACCAACTACTTTTCTATTTGAAGATGACATTGCCATTGATAGAATTTTTAGTGATTATTTGTTCTATTTAATTTTTATTATAATTTTATAAAAGCTCCATAAAAAATGCACCAGAATTTTTTGAGCCGCCTCTGCAGGGTATTTATAGGAATTCACGTTGATCAATTGCTAAGATAGATACTTCGAGGGAAATGCACAGACTCAGAAAAATTGAATTGCTGCAATGTCGAGCAATTGTACATGCAGAATTACAAAATGCAACATATCTTCCTGGAAAAGAAAATGTAAGAGAGAGGTTGAAGATCGTGTTACTAATGTTGAAAACGAAGTAACAGAATTTGAAACCTTGAAACAAGAAGTACAATTCAAAAGATTTTATACACGGCAAAAGTTGGTTGAACAGGTTGAATATAACTAAGCCATGGAGCTTCTTGAACAAATTGATTTTTTCTAAATGGCATTGTCTTGAGGTCAATGAGAGCAGTGGCCTGCTATTGTCCAAGCATTTCTACGAAGCTTCAATGATATTTGTGTGTCATTAATGGACGATAGTGTCTTAAGCATTGACATTTATGGAAAATTGGGGAGAATAGACAAAACACCTGTGGCAATGCTTGCCCATGATAAGATCTTAAATGAATCCACATTCTTTGGTCATGTTTATTGGGTCACTATCTTTCAAGAGTTTAGCATTTACAAATTGCAGAGTGACATTGCCCATGCCTTGAAACGAGATTTCTCATGTGAGAATGACAAGGAAAAGGCAACTAGACACTTCCTGACACTCAAGAAAGGGCGAGAGATTTGTACATACATTGGATGATGCTTGGAATCGAATCGATGTAGAGAAGATTGGTATTCCTCCAGGAATGAATTGATGCAAGTTGGTCATAACAAGTTGATCAAAAGAAGTTTCTCATCTGATGAGTTGTCTGAGGATCCAAGCAAGAAGCTTGGAAATTATTCTTGAAGAAACTTGTCAGAGTCGAACTTCATCTAGAGGTAGAAGGGATTTACAAGAAAAAGGAAAGAGATTCACAAGAAAATGGTAAGAGATGTGGTGGCTTGCCACTTGCACTTGTCACATTGACTGGAAGCATGAAGGGGGGTGGATGGGTGACTGACATTCATGAATGGAGAGATGCACCAGAAAGACTGAAAGAATCATGTATGGGACGAGCCAACATGGAAGATGAGGTTATGCCAATACTCTTGTATAGTTATGATCGACCGAGGGATACAAAACTGAAAAAATGTTTTTTTGTATTGCTTCGCGTATCCTAAAGAGTATCTCTATTGACAAATCGATTGAAAATTTCATTTCGGAGGAGCTAATGGAGAGAAGATTTATCTTGAGAGCTGAGATTGACCAAGGTCATGCAATACTAAATCAATTGAAGAGAGCCTTTTCGCTAGAAAGTGCTTCAACAGATACACGTGAAGATTCTATGATTAATCAGAGGACGCATGGCAATAGGGAGCAATAAACATAACCCTAGACTAGATACATGGTGTAGTATTATATTCACCTAATAGATAATAACAAACACCAAGTGAATAATCTATCAAGGAAATAATATAATTAATCTAAGTAAATTGAAACAAATACTCCCCTTTCAACACTCCATTGATTTGGCACCAAGATGGATGGATCGAGGATCAGATCAAGAGCCGAAAATCACATAGCAGCACCACACAAATCGGACCAAAGTAACTGACCACGAGAATACCCAAAACCGGGTAAGAGGAGCGGCCAATGTCGAGAGGAAGCAGCCGTGTGTGTTATTTTAAAACAAAGGGAGAGACCCCATTTAAATACACCACATAATAGGTTAAGTAATAGGTCGAGGGGTAATGGGTCAAGTCCGTAGAGTGATTTTGGTCCTTCGTAACTTGGGCTATGAGGTGTGATTTTCGACTCAACACATAAAGTGTTTCATTAATTGATTTACGAAAAGTCTAATAAATAATTCCGAATATACATCATCGCCCCAATAGAAGAAGTTGAGGCATCGAAACAGTTGGAAGATTTTAAGGCAGATTAAATAGCCTATGTGATATCAATCGATTAATCAAGTCTCAACAAAGAAAGATGACTCATTTTCTACAATATTATTTTAAGCTCTGAAGAAAGCTATGCATTTGGTGTTTGCATTCTACTATTCATCTACTACCCTAAAACGTGTAATGTTTGAAGATGACAGTCTTACCGAATCCTCTTCAGGCAAAGACGAGAACTCGCTGCCACGCGATATTGACAATTTATACTTTAGGAAAAGTGGATTAGGTGGTTGCGAGATTTAGCATCTGTTTGGTTTAGTTAAAAATCAGATTTTTTCGTATATTTTGATTAAAAAAAATGATGCTATACGTGATTGAAAAATCGTTAAAACTTGTGGATCATATCTCCCCATCTCTTAAATCAATCAAGACAGAGAGAAGACGAAGAATGGTGGGAATCATTGTAGTGGAACCATCAGAACGCCAACAGCGTCCTTGAACGCTTGGTAGATTACTTTGATAAGTGAAAATTCTTGATCAAACTCTATACCTTCACAGTTATGTCTCTATTTTCAATAATCAAAAGAGCGTGGAATCATTCGGGCGCCTATAAAAGAAATTCTTCAAATATGGGACAAAAGGTCGTTTGACAACAAATCCGACAAGAATATTCTTAAACAAACATAAATTCTGTCTGATTCCAACAGTATCAGCACATACAGATACCTTCAAGAAAATGATTAAATTACGTACTATAATTATATATAATCTCCTTATCCCCCACTCTTGGACTACCATTACAACTTTAGACCTTGAAAAATGTCAACTTTGAATCGGGCTTTGATCAATATTTTCCTCTTTATTTTCATCGTGAAGATCAATTTATTTGGCTGCGGAGCAAGCTTTTCTTTCGACTCATATGCCCAGCAACAGCTTGATAGAGTTTCAAAGTTGCCGGGGCAGAATTTTAACGTGAGCTTTGCTCATTACGCTGGCTATGTTACCGTCAACGAGGAATCTGGACGAGCACTGTTTTATTGGTTACTTGAGGCGGATGAGGACCCTACTTCTAAGCCTCTTGTTCTTTGGCTAAATGGAGGTCAGTCGTCTCTCTCTCTCTCTATCCTTTTTTTTTTT
>CAIGRQ010223164.1:0-14973 GCA_903798375.1 Fraxinus sp. D2006-0159 | reverse complement strand
TGGAATCAAATTAATTATTGATATAGATCACCGATATTTTAATATTAGTATCTACTTTTTGGTATTTGTATACATTGAATTAATCTTATTTAATAACTTGTTATTTATATGTTTTTAAATTGAGCTATATTAATTTGTAAAAGTTATTGTTTCGCGCGGTTGAGTTGGGTTTCGCTAACAATTAAAGGAAATGTTCAGACGATTGTGCAAGGAATAAACCTCTTGAGACAAAATCTCAAAAATGGGTGTTTTTATTTATGAAAATGTACAATGAGTGAGGAGCGAAATGCTTCCAAGAGGCGCAAGCACACAGAACAAGGAAAATAAGGTGCTATAAAAGTAAAGATAATGAAAATTACATATTATCTTTTCGAGAGTATTTGATTTGGGGCCCTTTCTCCTGTGCCTTCTCTTCCCTTTTATACTATTTCGATAGTTACTGTAGAACCGTCTGGAACTGCTGGTCGTCCTGTAACTGTCACGTCCTTCATCATGGCTGGTTCGTCCTGAAACTACTATCTTAATCGTCGTCGTTAGTGGTATCATTTAACTTCTTGCAACTAGGATCCTGGATCATGGAACATGATGGGATTATCCCTTAACTGCTTTTGGTAACCATTGCTTAAAATGAAAGGTGTTTAGTTCCTGAGCGTCCCGAAAGTTTGGGTGATAAACAACATCGTCACCCTGAACATTAATAAAATATTGTACTCGCTTAGGGCTTGCGCATCTTGTAGACTTGGGTGATAATGAGCCTCCATTGCCCAACTCTGCCTTGAGCCTTTTGTATGGTTTTCCTTAGACCTATTTTTCAAGTCTCTTATTTGGGGTTTCACTTTTTGGGCCATCTAATTGGACCGTGCGTTTTTATATGTCAACAGTTACGAATGAACATGTCATTAGTTGTATTTATGTAGTCTTACTGTAAATGTTAAAAAATTTAATTATGGTACGAAATCAAACAGAATCGAACGAACCAAATTCGAACAGTTCTATAATTATATTTGAACATCACGATTTTATTTATTAAATATTCGAAAATTTTAAATTTTATGGCGATTGGATTCGGTTCTCAGTGTACACGTGAGTGTCAATCCTCGTATGCATTTGGCATTTTTCAAAATATAATTTGGACATACGTGAGGGTTTACCCTTCTCCTTTGTAACCCTTTTGCTCAATTTACTTGCCGTTCTCTCGGCATCGACCATTTCGAATCATCAAAAAATGCAGCAGGTGAGTCAAAATCAAACCTAAAATTGCACTACATTACGAATATATGGGTGCGGATTTGTGTGTTTTTGCATTAATTGATATGATTGAATGTGAAAGGCTGGGGCATCCGTCTCGGAAGTAGAAGTGACATGGGAGGACCAGCAAAACATTAACAAATTTGGCAGATTAAATAACAGGCTTCACGAACTCGAAGATGAAATCAAGATCGCTAAGGTACCCCTTTTTGGGCTTTTTCACCTTTTTATTGGATTTTTTTCTCGGATTTTCAAGGTGCGTTCTTTAATGGGTTTTTGTCATGTTCTTATTCTTTTGTTTGTAAATATGTGGTTTGTGTGACTAGATCGCGAGGAATATACAAGAAAATTAAACATAAGTAAATACCGATTTTTGAATTAAAAAATAAAGGATTCCAAATATTTATAATGAATTATGATAATAATTTAGAAAGGGAAATTCGACTTAGTTACGAACTTACCATTAGAAATTAAGATTTCAAAGTGAGAATATACAAAAGAATGCGCACATTATATAAATATATGTTATTTGTAACTTTGTGGGCTCAAATTGCTAGCAGTCAATCAGTGTATGGTTTGGCTCAGTGATTAGTACTAGATTTTGGACGAAACTCTCAGTTCAAGCAAATGATGCAATAATACCCTGTGATGTTGAGGTTCGTGACAGATTTTTTCATTTGTTTTGCTTGTTACATTAGATGGTGATTTTAGGTGATGCTTGAAAATGAAAAGTAACATAAATGATGTATGGAGGCCTTTGAGTTGAAAGATGCAATGACCTCTGTAAGGCGGTGTCTATTCAACTGAAGAAAATGTTACATAGTATAATGACCTAAATATCTTCCTTCTAAATGAACCTGGATTTTAATTCTTAATAGGCACGAAAATTTGAGGGGTTTTTCCTTTGGAATGAAAAACTGTCAAGGAGTTTCACTGGGTCTGGGTGATTTTTGTTTGTGGTGTACTGGGAGTGAGATTGGCTGTTGTCCACAGGGTTTAGCTGCATAAATGGATAGGCCATTTTCCCAGTTTGAATTTCAATGGAAGAGGATTACAGAATCTAAGTGTTATATTTATTTGCGTGACTGCTTGAGTAGTTGTCCGAATTTCTCACAGCTCACGGCTCTGAAATGGAATTTCTGAGACATGGGAGGATTTCACAGATAGCTTTGATTTAGGTATTGATGGCTCGATACATTTTTTGTGATTGGAAACATGGGCCTTGACAACATGTTTCCACATCATTTTGTAGTAATGAAAAATAATAGAATACACCACCAAAACTATTGTAACTTCTGAGTCAGGATTTAGTTTGGGATTTTTTTGTAGAAATAGATTGAAATATCCAGTTTTAGATGAAATATTCTTTCACCCAGGAGGTCTTTAACTTAGAATTTGTGAATCATATTTAGAATTCAACTTCATACTGGTCGTTGATGAGGATACAGAGTAATGATTTGTTTCTAATGTTGCTTTCTATCATCATTTGCATTTTTTGATGTTTGAGTATCCCGCTTTTTTGGCACTGGATTCACTGGAGGAAGATGGTGGTATTAAGCTGGTTATTAGCAGTGGGAGTGAGAGTGAGAGTTTAAGTTTATTGTCCAGTAGTTCGAAAACGTTGGAATCATCTTATTAAATTTCTTGTGAACAGGGAATTGTGCTAAAACAAGTTAAGACTTCTTTAAAGATGTTAGTTAATACAAGTTCTTTTATTGAACTATCTGGATTTTTGCTTGCCTGAAAAAGGGAGTAAAAACTAATGTCATGAGTGCCACAAAAAGCACACATGAGATTACAGACGGGTTGATACATCGCAGAATAGATGATGAGCTAATGATTCCCTTTGCAAAGGAAAGAGAAGGTTCCTCCTTTTCCAAGAATCTCACACTCCATCTAATATAAAAGTCTCCTCCTAAAAGGGAGAGAGAGAAAGAGGTATGGGGTTCTGAATCTTTTTAATATGCTATATCAGGCTTATTTTCTTGGAATAAATTCAACATTTGGAATCAGCACGTGTCGATGAGCATATTTGTGGAAAGCAAAGGGGCTTTATGTATCTTTCAAATCCCACTTTCCATGGCGATATTTTCTTTTTGAGGTATTGAGTAATGAGATGGATATCTATGAACTGGTTTTAGATCTTTAGCACACTTTCGGCTAACATTGTAAAAATTCAAATTTGAAATTTTGGGAAATGGAGGTTGAGCATTAGTGGTTGATTACTTGATTTGACTGAGATAATATAGCTGGGCACGTGTAGAACATGATAAGCCCCAAAAGGCACATGAATATTTCCCTTTAATTAGTTTAAGTAGGGGAGGAGTATTATGGGGATTAGTAGAATAAATGTGAAGGCTTCTAACCATAATTAAGGGGAGGGAGTTTTATAAACATTTAGGCAGATTTTGGGTGTGAAATTGGGAGAGTGAGCCTTTCTAATGCTCACAATCTATCGTAATTCCTTTCAGTTTATATCTTGTTTCAACTGTTTTAGCTATAAAGGTGCATCTGACCTTTGAATATATATTTAAGATACTTCCACTCTCCCAGTTGTGGCTTTCTCGACAAATTCCAAGCCTGAAATATTATTCCATTACCGTCTTCTTTTAAATTTGTTATGCCCTTCCATGTATATCTAATCATGATGCGACTTTCCTGTCTTATTGTATCATTCTAAACCTTTGGCTTGCTTTTACGCTATGTAAATTTTGTTCAGGAAACAAATGAGAGTCTCGAGGATGCAAGCAATGAGTTGATTCTCACTGATGAAGATATAGTGCGATTCCAGATAGGGGAGGTATTTGCTCACGTCCCAAAAGATGAAGTCGAGAACAGAATCGAGCAGATGAAAGAGGTTACTGAGAAGAACTTGGAGAAATTGACTGAAGAGAAGGAATCCATTGTTAGTCAGATGGCTGAATTGAAGAAGATTTTGTATGGCAAGTTCAAGGATTCCATCAATCTTGAGGAGGATTAGTGATACGTTATTGGTCTACTTCAATCATCTTTCGAACCATAATTGGCTTTCTTGGATATTAAATTTTATGGTATTGATCTTTCATTAAGCCAAGCCAAACATGTCCTTACGATTTGAGTCAAATCTGAATTTTGTAACTTGACCACGTGAAAAATATGCTTATTAATTATTGTAGTATATGTTCGTATCGGGTAAAATAATCAATAAATAACTCCATGCAGCCTACCACCAAAGCCTTGGTTATTTTATGATAAAATTGCTGTTGAGTCCCTAATCTTTCAAAGAACATAAATAAATTTCCAACCTTTCAAATCTTGTTAACATCACACATTCAGCTATCGTCGTTTCTTTTACTGTATTCTTCATTTTTATTTTTATTTTATAGCAACGGAAATCTGTTCGAACTAAATCTGTCAAGAAAGATGTTAAAAATCACGTCTTACTTTTTATAGGACAAATAAGTACGTGCTTAATTTAATATAATATAAATAAAAGGAAGAGAAGAAAAATGAAGAGAAAAGTTTTTTTTTTTTAAATCAAAATCTTTGTGCTTTTTGACATCATGAGATCGAGATCAAAAGAACCTATTTATAGTTTCTCGTAAAGGTTAAGGATCTCTTTAGCAATTTTTCCTCATTTAATAACATCACTCGTAGTGGATATGCTCAACTCCAATTTCCCACAGATTAAAAACACAATACACGAGCCAGAATAAAATCTCTTTCTAAAGAATAGCTACGCTAAAGATTGCAATTTTTTCCTTCAATAATTCTGAAAATGGCGACCATCCCATCTGCCGCACTCATTCTTGCACCATCTGCAAGATTTACACCATTTATGGGCACTTCTCTTCTGGCTTCTTCCAGTTCAGTATTCTTCAATAACAATATCAATGGCCGTGCTAATCTGGTCCTGGTTCTTGGTGGATCGAGAAGAATTAGCAGGAACCAGAGAAAGGAAATGTCGTGTAACTGCTTGTTCGGGCTTGGGGTGCCGGAGCTGGTGGTCATTGCTGGTGTGGCTGCCCTTGTTTTCGGGCCCAAGCAGATTCCGGAAGTCGGCCGCAGTATTGGCAAGACTGTCAAGAGCTTCCAACAGGTCCTCCTTTTTTCTTTTTCTTTTTTTTTTTTTCCTTTTTGAGAACTTTATTGTGAACATTTTTCATTTTCTGAAGGCATGAATTTATATGCTTTATAATTTTGGTGAAAAGTGACTGAGTTGACATTGAAGAAGATGAAAAATTGGGTTTTGAACATGGAAGATTTTTATTTATTTTTTACTCCAAAATCCGTCCGAACAGATTAAGGCCACTTCCCCGTCGACCTATGCATCCTCGCACGCTAGAACACACTGTTAGGTTTCCAGTCAATAGGACCACAAAATTCTGTCAATGAATGTAATCTTCTCTTGGAAATATATTTGCGAAAATGTTGAGTTCTTGGAGAGTTCCATATAGACAGACTTTTATTTCTAGTTGTTACTATATAAACTATATTTAGTTTATGTCCAAGTCGCTTGTGTTTATTGTAGGAAGTACTTTCAGTACAGATTCAGGATTTGAAGGGGGCCTGCAAGTGAAAACATCATGATGCTTTCAGTCCAAACTCCAAAATCACCTTCTCGACCTATTATAAACGTTTGAAGACCTTTCAACAATGCTTATTTTGATTCTAAATCCTTTTTGGACATTGACATCGTAAAGCCCTTTAGACAGAAATAACTTGCTAACTTGATTCACTCTTCATATCAGGTTCTATTCTATTTATTATATGTAACTCATTAAGTTTATCACTCTTTGATGTTGGAAGTGATACTAAGTGTGTTGGCATCATGAAAAACCCTTTCTACGAACATTTGCTTAAAATGAACTCTCCAATTATTCGGAGGCTTGAGCATGGCAACCTCCTCGAGTTAAAATTGAAGTTGGTTATTGTAAAAATATCCACACACACACCAACTATAAGTTGATAGATCATATGTTTGTCCACCTACATGCCTCCATGTATATACGTACTATGACCAATGTGGACTTAGTATAGTCATTCGTTAGAGTAAGATCATTATGCCACAATCTGTCATATTAATCCATATGCAGAACCACAATAGTGCCTTAGGTCATAAACTACTCGACTTAATCATAAGGAAATTCATTGATAACACTTGAAATTTCATGTGACGTGTCCAATATGAAGTATGAACTTGTTCTCTAAGAAGCACACTCGCGATTACTGCAGCATCTAAGTTAATGATATGAGTACCACAATCCCATTTAAAGAAGTACCATGTGCTGGTATTTTTGCATTGTTAGAGCCTAATTGATATACAACTACTATTTTGCTAGCTTTGTCTCTCTCTTCCAATGTTTCGGCCCTTTCGGGATACACTGATAATCCTCTGTTCCACTGGCAACCACCATTTCTTAGTCTCTTACTCAAGTCGATATCGGACTTGTAAAATCATGTCTACAGTTGTTATTTCATATTAGGAACCTGGTTCATCAACATCCTCGTAAAGAAATCCTTATCTGTCTAGAAGATGCGATACTGTACAGACCTCCTAATAGCTTGTGTATTATCTAGTGTCCTCAGGCATTCGTAGTAGTCTGAGGCCAAAAGAAATTTTCTTTTGACTTATATTTGTTCCTAGCCCCTCATTATCACATGCTTATCCAAGAAAATTGTGTTCTTGCAAACAATTCTACGTTCTTGTGAAACATAGAAATGATATCCTAGTGACTCTTTAGGATATCATACAACCTACACCTTTCCGACCTCACCATTTTGTTTGCCTTTCATTTCCTAGCATAATTTGGATATCCTTAAATCTTAACATTCTTAAGACTTAATTGTTTTCATACCTTATAGAGCATGTGGATCAACTTCGCGGGAACTTATTTGAAAAATAGATTGTGGCAAGCAGAGCATGTTAGAAAGTATAAAACCAATATAAACTTATTGTAGAGCACTTCAAATCCAACTAAGTATTATTCCTCCTTTTTTATACACTATTTAATTCAGGTGTCACTTGGGGAGTCCGCCGCATATTACTTGCATTCTCCTTTAAGACAAGTAAGGAGTCAATGTTTATCAATCATATCGAGGTGAATATGAAGTTGAAAGATACAAGTTAACAAATGAAAAACATTAAGGATTAGTCAATCATATTGAGGTGAATATGTTAACAAGGTTTCTTTCTTTGAGCAATAGATTGGATCTTTAAAATCAAGTAGTACCGCCCACACTTTCTCGCATATAGATTTCTAGGTCCTAACTATGGTTAGTCCCGTGCGTGTTTACTCTACTGGCTTATTGTGGAAGACTTGTTTATGCTTTGACGAAGGGTTCACAATTCAGTAATCCAAGATTTCTTTGTTATAGCAATTTTTTAATTTTAACAGAAGAATCTGGTCATTCATTTGAGATTACTCTTGTTCAGCATGCAAATTTAATTTACATGTTCCTCGCAAATATATCTATCCTTGGGTCAACTTTGGGCTATGCACAGTTCAACTTGAGCCTTAAAGTTGGATATTATGTAACTAGCTAGTTTACTCATTTGTATTTGTCTTCATATCCTCCTATGCTGCCTCTTGAAATTATCCCTTGGGCCTATCTACTATCATCCTGTTCTTCTACAATATTTACAAGCAAAAAGTGATCATTGACCAAGGGATACATTATAGTGGATGAGAGATTACGAAGAGAGAGAATAGATAGGATAACATGGCTTCAGACAGCTTATTGTTGCGTTAAATTTGAACTCTCTGCGCATCACGGTTAATTGATTGGTGCATGTCTTACACATTACACAGTTTTCGTTTGTGCTCAAAGTGCTTCCTAAACACGACTCATTAAACCTTAGCAATTTATACCTTGCACATCTCCACAAGTTTGTCAAACTTCTCGCTTCTTCTCTACAAGTTCTATTATAGAAGGAATATAGGAAAAATGAAATACTCCATTTGGGATTCTCCTTTCCTGTATTATTTTTCATATATATAGCGTATCACATACCAACACATAATTAAGCACGTGTACTATTGACATTTTCCAATTGCAGGCGGCAAAAGAATTTGAAACAGAACTGAAAAAGGATACTGATTCTCCATTGGAGTCACCTGAAAATATTACAAGAGTTAGTGGAGAGAAGCAAGAAGCCAAAGTCTCAAGCATGGAGAGTTCTTAAATTTGCAGACGTGCTTACGCTGTCTTGCTATAGCTTCTTGTGTACAACACTTGTTCTAGTTACATAATAAGTTGTAGCCTAATAGTGTCACACATTAAATCCTTTGATCATATTGCACCAAATTATAATAAGAGTTGAGAGCTTTCATATTGGATCATATTCGACCCAAATGATAGAAATAGCATTTTTATTCTCTCTAGTATTTCCTGGAGTGAGGACATGAAGGTTTCTTATCTAGTTCTACATATCATAGCTTATTGATGGAGTACTACAGTGCCAGGGAAAATGCTCCTAGCATGAATACACACACAGAATAATTGGATAAATATGAGCATACTACTGTAAATGATGTTCAGTTGCATTAATTATAGAATGATTTTATAATAAACCTCTGCTTCCCCTCACCAAATGAGCTTTTTCTATCCCTTCACAATCATATTTATACATACTGAAACTAATACTCAAGCGGTTTAACCATATCTATTCAAGAGAACCATAATTCACCTGACACTAATTACAAAATTTGACAGCAAAATTATCACTCAATTCAACTATTTGAACCATGTCCCCTTGCTAGAATCGAATGAAAACACACACACTAGTCTACTTAGGTCACTATCTGAATATGAGCTACTTTTGAGTTTCTTCAATAAGGATTGGAACCAGTTTACTTCCAAGTTCAAAGGGTACAAAATTATAAAAGGAAACAAATTTTTACAGCGGATAAATGAACTGTACAAAGGGAAAACCACAACTTGAATCTAAATGACTAAATCTGGGTTAGCCCACCAGCGAATACACCAAACAAACTATGCATACAACCCAGCAACTTCTTCAGTCAGCATTTGTCAATTCTAATTTTTTCTTACTTCTCCAGGTCCTGTAAAAGCAAGAAGCATTGCACAGTGTAATCGTTGACTCGAGAAAACAAGCTGGCTTCTTTGATTAAGACAGTAATACTAAGCAGCAATGTGTTGACATTTTTTTAATCAGTCAAGAAGTCATTCCAATGCCATCTCTTAGCCCTTGAAGGCTTACAAGCAGTGTTCTTTGTACACTCTCAGCAACGACCCTCAACCTTCCTTGATTAGCATCCGCACCAGAAGATCCATTCACTTCAACAGTTCGGGCTACCCTCTGTTTACATTTATCCCAGTCCTCAATTCGCGTCCAGCATGCATGGCCACCATGGCTCCCCTCCATTCCAACGAAAGATACATTAGGATTTTCACCAAATGAGTATCTCAATCTCACTGAGACACAGTACGGCAACCAAGCAGCACCACCAGCAGCATTTATGGGTGGTATGTGTGCAGGATCAAGAACAACTGTCAATGCAAAATCGACCGAGTTACGAGCCCGATCGTACTGAATATTGCTTTTGGACGCAGATGAATTTCCAGAGTTCCCATCCGCATTAAATCCAACATGATTCTCAAGACAAAGTTCAATGCGGGATTTCTGTGCAGAAACTATATCACTACCTTGCCCTTGAGCCAATCCTTTCTTCCATGCAATAAGTTTTAAAAATTCTCTTAAAACTGAAATTGGTAGAGTCAAAAGTGTAATAAATGAAGCAACACGAGAAGCATCGTAAGGCTCTGATGCAACCCGACGACTAAAGTAGTCACATATCTCGCCTATTTCAGACTGAGTTAATTCCTCTTGGGCAGCAGCTGCATTTTGTTGCTGTTGTTGAGAATGATGGAACCTTTTTACACTGAGGACTTGGAGAAGAAGTTGAACTCTGTGAACACTAACAGCAAAGACGTAGCCCCTGAAATAGAATCCTTTCATATTAGAAAGACCAAACACATGATCAAAAATTTGAAGATGCATGTGCAACAAACTTCTTTTACAAATAATATAAGGGTCCGTTTGATTGCAAGGGTGGAAAATGAGTGGAAAGAAAATATTTTTCAGGTAAAAGATTTTCCTAAAAATTATTTTATTGGGAATTGTAATTAAGTGTGTTTGATTAGTATAATTTTCCACCCGGAAAATTTTTAAAAGTTTGGATCTATTTGTTCACGTTTGGCTTTATCTTACATGAAAATTGTTCATTAAAATGAATTTTCTTTTACAATTAGTTATGAAATTTGTTAACATTGCCAAAAAGTAAAAAAAAAAAATATATATATATATATATATATTTTTTCTCGAAAACTACTTTTTCATCAAAATTTAGTGTTCGTTTTACTTCGTTTTACATTAATAACATTGCCAAAAAAAAAAAAAAAGCGAGTGAGAGGAGGGGAAGGGAAAAATTTTTCTTGACCAAATTTTACCCATCAAACAACTCTTTTGCATGGAAATGGAAAATGTTTTCCATTTTCCATTTTCCATGGAAAAGATAGGCTACATAGCCTAATTGCACAAAGGATCTATTAATATCAAAGTTTTCAAAACCTCGTCCAGATATTGAACCGGAAAAGGTCAAAGGACAAAGGATCAATCGTGATGAACCCCAAAAATAAAATAAATAAATAAAAAACATAGCACACAAACATAATTTATGGGCATAAATTAATTTTCGTCAATTTAAAATAAAAATTATATCAATAACTAAATAATAAAGTTCTATGAAGTAAAAGATCTTAGTAACAACGATACATTGCTAAATTTTTACATCACTTTCCAATAAATACGATTTCCAATTTTATATTATTTCATATTTGTGCCTCTATTCACCACACTTTCATTTCTTTCTATATTCCTCTCTATATTCACATGCCTTCTCTTCAAAATCTCTCTTCAATAACAGAAACCACGCACAACTCCCTCCCTTTTCTGATGAATAAGAACTAAACCACATATTCAGACAGGAGATTCGGACCTTGCTAAAGGTCGTGGCATATCAGATAGCAGACCCAGCCCGAAGAAAGCTATTATCATTAGATGGATCAAACCACCACAGGAATCATCAAAAGGGGGCTTTATTTTTGATCATCTAGGATAGTATATTAGTGCATTCTATGACTTTTATCGAACTAGCTCCAACTTAGTGGACAAGCTGTGTGCTATTCTCGATGAACATCAACTTTGCTTGTAATTGGAACTTTTGCACTGTATGGACTGAATCGGACTCAATTATGCCCATAACAAGTCTTGTAAAGAACAAGGGGTCTCTCAGAATGTACAAATATTATTGTATCAGAACATGCAGCTATTGGGCAATTCTTTGGCAAAAAATTGCATGCCATAGCAAAGAGAACGAGCCACAGATCGGTTTGCTAATGAAAGGTGTACAAATAAAGTGTGTAAAGAAAACTCAATCGATGGGTCTCCATTTGCAAGTAAAGAGCATCATTTCTTTGGATCAACAACGTATTTCATGAATTCGAAATAGTAAATGCAATAGCAGAGATTTATTATAGGGCTATTTTACAAAATGATAGCTAGCTTTGCAAATTAGTGTATGGTTAATTTCATGTTATATTAAGGCTACTAGAGTCTGTAATGCAAGTAGTGCCTCCAAACTTATATCTCTGTAAGTAACACACTTTTTTGTAGAGGCATGTACTCCTCCCATTTGTAAGGATCTTTTCAATCTAAAGACAATTTAGAGGCCAATGCCAAAGCCCCCAACTAAGTTGGGTTGAAGCCTCAAAACCTCGCCTAGGCTTAGATGGTTTATTTAAAAGGAAAAATATTCCCATATAAAGTTGAGTTTTCTTCATGGTTAAACTCCTCCCTTTTCTTTTTCCAAATAAGTGTACCTTTCCTTTAGAGTCCGGTAGGTCAATTAAATTTGTGACATGACTTCTCTTTTTCACATTTCATTACCTTCCTTTCTTTTCAATTTCTGTGCATACCCCCCTAAAAGATCCAAAAACCCAAGAAAGATTGGAAAGAGACTGCCCAAATCAAATTCTACAAGGGAAAAGATCATGTTGTCATTGAATCTTTTGACGAATGTAGTGATCATGTTGCCAACCCTAACTTTATAGGGGAAAAGATCTAGTTTTTTGTTGTCATTGTTGTTGGTCAGATGGTGGCCAATGGAGAAAGAGGATGCAGAAGAAAGCATTTTGATGACATCAAAAGCTTTGCTAAGTGTGAGAAGATCAACCAGAAAACATCAGTGGCCAACCCTTGTGGAGAGTGTAAATTGGCAATGTAAATTGACGAAACTGCAGATAAGTCAGCCACTAATAGATGAAAGCAGTATATCTGAGTAAAATGACGAGGGTTCACAAAAAACTGAAGCTTTTGAAGAATATGAGATCATGAAACCAGCCAATAAGAGTTCTCTTGCACGCACCTACGACGATGAGGAAGCATTGATTTTCTTTTTATGATGCCATGGAGCAGAGCAAAAATGAACTAGACAATGCATTGGTTTCTTTCTAGTACTAAGTGATGGCCTTGAAACAGAATAGGAAAATTCAATATTGAAATGAAAAGACCGAATTGGTTCATTTGAGGATTAGATGATGATGGGGGCTAAGACACTAGTTCTTGATAGTCAAGAAATTTGGATGAAGTGAATGAGAAGAAAGATGGTCCATGGAATTTTGACTTATCAAGAAAGACCTTGCAATCCAATTTAAACTTCTAATAATCAATTGTTTCCTGTGGGACTAGAACTAATTTTTTCCCCTCAAAGTCTACATTTTCTTTGCTATATGAACAGAGAAACTTAAGAATGTAAAATGTAGCTTATAGCATTACCCGACAAAGAAGCGCAAGGCCGGCTGCTCCTGATCCAAGTTCAGTAGTGCACCTTCATTATCTTTCAGAATTGATCCCAAGATCTCTCTCAATAGGTCTGGTAACTGTGCAAACAGCCAGAGTACTCCAAGATACTTGAGAATACCTCTAAGGACTTTTTTAAGTGCCACAACAGGGACCCATCCGCCACCATAACCTCCATCATCCCCAAGTCCAATTATAGCAGTATTTAACTCCCCTCTAACATGGGCAGGGACACCTGAGCCAGGTGATCTACGTAATGGACTCACCGCAGCCAGATTTGTAGGTCCTGGAAGAACATTTGCTAGGCGGTTGAGTCCAGCTATTGCATTTCCTGGACGAGAGATTGCAGCAGCAGAATTTGAGAGATTCGTTCTATTTCCATTGGCAGCTGACAGCTGTGGAGCTGAACTTGGATTAGGATTACTTAAATTTGTGAGTCCAAGTGCTTGTTGAGCCCCTGGAAAATTAGAATCTATGCCATTCAGTTCCTGAGCTACATGCTCCATAATAAAAGGTCGAAACTGTGGACATGGTAGTGATCCTCCAACTGATGGACCCCCTCTCGGCGGGGTTGCTGGTTGCAACCAGACTTGATCTCCGGCATAACACCGCATGTCTACAGCAAAGTTTTTGCGGTATATTATCCGAATCCAGTATGGGCCGCGAAGTACTACAGAAACGTCAATAGGCAACAGAGAACTTGGAACAATGCCAGAACCACCTCTTCCAGCAGCAGCAGCAGCTGCTGCTGCCAACATTGCAGCAGTATGGTGGTTGTGACTCCCAACAGGACCAGAAGAGATAGGTGCACCAGGATTACCTGCAGAACCAGAGGAAGCTTGACTTGTATTTGTGTTAGAATTGCTTGGCAGATGACCCTGAGACGGTATGTACCCACTCTGCTTCAAAGTAGAAGAAAAAGATGCTGCAACACCAGGAACCCCAGAAACAGGAGCAGCTCTTGCAGGCCGTGTTGCAGCAGCAAGAGCATGTAAGGGTCCAGCAGTAAGTCGAATGCAGTCCAAAAGGGATGCAACTTCAGCCCCGTTGATAAAATCTTCCAGAAACTGTATAACAAAAGTAAAACCATAAATTCATGAATTTGTCAAGAGAAACCAGGAAGAAGGAGAAAACTAATTTGATCAGCATATCAACAGATGCAACTTTAAACGAGAAGCAAGCACTGGACAAATTCTGCAGTAACTAGAACGAAAAGAAGTTAAAAAACTATCCTTTGCAACTCCCATCACGCTTGGTTTAAGGACCTGAACATCATGGTAGACATTACGAGAATTAGACCTGACAAGGTATAATATAATCATATCCCTTGTTTGGTGCAAATGATACACGGATTAAATTAATCCGGAGAGCTTATCCTCCTCCAGTCAACTAGATTAAAATAAGGCACTTTATAGATGGGTTTACACTGTATTACTAATTCACGTGTCATTAATTATTAAGGAAAAGATTAGTTAATGTGTAAATTTTATTTAGTTTTTTCAGTAAATAAGTTTTTTATTAATTTAAGTCATGAATTAATTACTTATTTTGATAGTGAGGTAAGAATTAACAAAAGTAATTTTTTAATTAACAGTAAAAGAAAAATAAGTGATCCAAACATTCTGTAGACAAAATGTAAATTTACTAGAAGTAAATCTACTTAAAAGTTTAACAAGTATGTTATAAAATAAATAACTTTTTTGTTCATCAAAGTTAAGAAAAAGTTACTTATTTTGACACAAAGATAAAATGTAATTTTTTTTTTTTAATTAACAGTAAAAGAAAAATAAGTTATCCAAAATGTAAATTTACTAGAAATAAATATACTCAAAAGTAAATAACTAAGTTTTAAAATAAATAAT
>CAIGRQ010223153.1:0-20044 GCA_903798375.1 Fraxinus sp. D2006-0159 | reverse complement strand
GGTGTTAATGTAGGGAATTTCCTTGAATTTTTAGTGCACAAAAGAGGGATCGAACTTGACAAAAATAAAGCAAAAGCCATCTTAGAGGTCAAACCACTTAGTAATAAGAAAGAATTGAAAGATTCCTAGCCAAATAAACTTTTTGAGACGTTTTATCTCCATCTATGCAGGGCGAACGAAAACTTTTTCGCCTCTCTTAAAGCTGAAAAAATAGGTGAGTTCGTCTGGAAGGAAGAGTATCAAAATGCTTTTGATAGCCTGAAAACATATTTGTCAAGTCCACCAGTGTTGGTATCGCCTATCCAAGGACGACCAATGAAAGTGTACATAGCGGCTAAATAAGAATCTATAGCCGGAATGGTCATGCAAGAAGACCAGTTTGGTGAAGAAATGGCGATCTATTATTTGAATAGACAGTTAACAAAGTGTGAATGTAATTATTCTGTTGTTGAAAAGCTATGTCATGCTTTATATTTCACATGTACAAAACTAAGGGCATATTTACGGCCTGTAACTATTTACTTGATTTCTAATATTAATTTAGTTAAGTATATGTTTTCTCGCCCTATTTTATACCAGAGGATAGGCCTTTGGAGTTTGGCATTATCAGAATTTGAAATACAGTACGTACCCTAAAAGGTAGTTAAAAATCAAGCATTTGCTAACTTTTTGGCCGATCACCCATGCCTTGATATGCCCAAGGAAATTGAAATGGAGTTGGATTCATTTGAGTTAAAACCTTGGATTTTATACTTTGATGGATCAAAAACTTCTGGAGGGACAAGGGTAGAAATAGTTTTAATAAATCTCCTAGGTGTTTACTATAAATTTGCATTCACTTTAGATAGAATATATACCAACAATCAGGCGAAATATAAAGCTTTGATTGTAGGACTAGAGTTGTTATTACAATTGGAAGTAAAGAGTGTAATTGTTAGGGGCGATTCCCAATTAGTAGTTTACCAGTTGATTGGTGATTTTAAATGCCAAAATGACTCTGTCATAAATCAGTACGAAATCGTACCAAGTGTTATTAGAAAAATTCGATTAAGTGGAGCTTCAATACGTTAGTATGATGTATAACGATTTGACAAATGAATTAGCCCAAATGGCTTCGGCTTACTCAAAGACGCTAAATGTAGAATCCACTTGTGAGTATGGGGTAATCTTGCCCACAGTGTAACAGAGGGCAAGAAGGACCAATGTTCATTGCATACAAGACGGGGATGCAATAGATTGGAGTGAGGAAATAATAGGGTTTTTAAACAACCTAACAAGTAAAGAAATAGGAAAGTGAAGCTACGCTCATTGAACTACACACTAATATACGAGGAGTTATTCAAGAAACGTCCAGACGGTGTGTTATTGAAATGTGTAAGTTTGCAAGAAGTCAAAGTAATAATGACTGAAGTACATGAAGAGATATGTAGAGCCCATCAGGCTAGCCAGAAAATGAGGTGGTTAATTATTAGGAGTGGATACTTCTGGCCCAAGATGAGAGAATCATACGTTCAATACGCAAGGAGTTGTTTGGCATGCCAATAGCATAGCCTAATACAAAGAGCGTCAACAAGAGAAATGACACCTATTATTAAGCATTGGCCATTTAAAGGTTGGGCGATAGATTTGATAGGGAAGATTTATCCTTCATCATCCAAGCAACATACGTTTATAATAGTTGCAACAGATTTCTTCACTAAATGGGTGGAAGGAATACTTTTAAGGGAGATCTCTCGAAAAAATATTATAGACTTCATTCGTGACCACATTATTTATAGGTTTGGAATACCACAAACCTTAATGATGGATCATGGAAATTCTTTAAATGGGGATCAAGTGAAGGAGTTTTTGAGCGAATTTAGAGTTAAGCTAGTAAACTCCACGTCTTATTACGCTCAATCTAATAGACAAGCGAAGTCTTCTAATAAGACTCTGAAAAATATCATAAGAAAGATGATAGATGGAAACGCTAGAAATTGGCATGAATGTTTAAATAAAGCTTTATGGGCTTACAGGACATCACCACACTCGAGTACCAAAGTAACTCCATTTCAGCTTACTTATAGACAAGAAGTAGCGTTGCCTATGAAAATCAATGTATAGTCAATTCGAGTAAGCCTTCAAAATGATTTAAGTGATGATGATTATGTAGAATCACTAGCCCAAAGTCTGTTAGAATTGGACGAGTTGAAATTGGATGTCCTAGATAGACTGTAGGTGCAAAAACAAAAGATGGCTAAGTTCTATAATAAAAAAGTTGTAGCCAAGTCCTTTAGCTTGAACGATTTGGTGTGAAAAACAATATTCCCTTTGGATAGCAAAGATTCAAAGTATGGCAAGTGGTCGTTCTACTGGGAAGGACCATATAGAGTGAAGAGCATATTGCCTAACGGAGCTTACCACTTGGAGGATTTAGATGGCACAAAGCATATAAGGTTTATTAATGGTAAGTACTTTAAAAAGTATATGTTCCTTCCATATGAGAAAGTGAACAAATATAGGCACGTACCACGTTGTCAAACAAGTAAAGTAAAAATAAATTAGACGATCACGTTCAAATAAGATAAGAACAACCTTTTATTATCAAGTACTTATTACAAACTGAGGGATACAAAATACAAACGGCCTATCAGCTGCAATTGAAAGCAAGCTACCATATTTCTCATATCAACTATTTTTTCTCCTGCCAACTACTACAGAAGAGGGGTGAATCGGCCTTCATCGCCTTTATAAATGCATCACTGCAATAATAGGTAGAGAGGTTGAGAATCACTCTCAACAAGCAATTGGCTTTACAGCAAGATCTCCACTGGAAAACATAAATGGAAGGGTGCTGAGAAGACCTTCATTGGCTAAAGAACATTTCTTATACCTCTCATACCAAAGGACACATCAAAAACATATGGCGAACTTGGAAAAAGAAAGAGTCATTTCAGTTGGAAAAGGAAACAGTTGATCTCCTGGACATAGAAGGCCCATTATCTGGATGCTACAGAGGATAGCAAGAGAGTGATTTGCTAGAGAATAAAGACAAAGATGGTGAATATGTAACAAACATGCAACTTTATAAAGTCTTGAAAGCGAAGGGACAGAATGCAAATAGACATATGCGTAGTAAACAAGTTGAAGGTCCAAATCCCGAAGAGATGCCAGAAAGTCAAGAGTCTTATCTACATGAAGGTGCACTAAAAGAAATGTACAAGGACAGGGTACGAGGTTAGTAATTAAGTTTGGGGAATATTGACGATTACAGCATAGTTCGATTATATTGCTGCAAAACCCATGCAAAGAGATGTTACCTAAATGAAGAAAAAATTACTCCATTGATAAAAGTGGCTGCCATTACAATTCTTAGCCAGTTGGAGCTTCCATTCATAATTGCAAGGATAAAACATAAGACGAAGGCATCCTACAAAAGATTGTTAATACTAATGTCCTAATTGCACTTGCCCCCACATAGAGCGCATCTGCTCCCTAAGTTTTCCCCATTCATCGCTCTATTCAGTAGAGGCATTGGATAACTCGATCACAAGGTCATCATCAACCTCCAAATTTGTGTAATGCTCAACCAAAGGCTAGTTTCGTTCAACTTCTTGAGAAACAGCACGCTTCTTGACAACCAGCCTAGCCCTGCAGTCATCCATTTTTGCTTAGTGTTCTTTCATCTCTACAGCTAGCTTTATCATAAAAAAGTCTTCAATCATAACCTTAGAGGAGATTTCGTTAAGGTTAACATTGGCCTTCTCAAGCTCTTGAAACAAAGATTCTTTTTCATTCACGGCACGAAGATGTTGAGCTTGTTTGGCCTTCAACTCGACATTTTTGGCCAGCAAAGAGCTGATTTTTGAATGGATGATCTTCAATGTCAGCTTAAAATCAGACGAAACCTTGAGCTTGAGCGAGGGAAGCTCAAGTGCTTGAGCCATCTTTGCTCTTAACTGCTCAAACTTATCTTTCTGGCTAGAAGCACTGACTTTGTTGACATCCAATCCATAAAGAAAACATACTCAAGAATTGATTGCTTGAGAACGTTCATGTTCTCTTCTGAGGATGCAACAGATGAACTAGGGAGACGACTAGCTAAAAAGGGGCGAGAAGCAACTCTTGCCTTTGCCTGTTCCCAAGAAGTAAGCAAGTCCTGGATGAAGCATAAAATGACATCAGCCTCTTGTAAAGAAAGTACAAGCAGTTAGCATTCCCAGTACAACAAATGAAATAAAGATGAAGGACGAAGCAAAGTTTACCTCATCAGAAACTTGTGAAAGTTGGGGCACATCGCCGGTTGAATCAATCACTTGTGGAGACTTCCCTTTGTCCGAACTAGCAGACTTCTCCACAACAAGCAGATTTGCAGAAATCTCTGTAAAGAGTAAGTGATAATGAGTTAAAAGCCAACAATGTAAACAAGAAGGAAGACCTTAAAGTCTGTATTACCTTCTGGTTCAACGCGTAGGAGGGGTCAACGCCATGGGAAGATAAAAGCTCTCCAACTTAACTTAAAGATAAAGTCCCTTCCCTAGATGACTTGGACGAAGAAACCTTGGAAGAAGGAGATGAAGCAAAGATCGGTGAAGCAGAGCCTTCAAAGGGGATGTGGAACCCTTCTGAAAAATCCAGGTAACACATTAATATATTAAGGATTTTTTCACGAGTGAACAAGTTCTACAGAGAAAAGCAAATTCAAGAACCTTTATCTTGATGACGAGAGGGGCATCATCATCATCGGGCATCATCATCGGGCAAACTTGGCAAAGATGAAGCCAGCTGTTTGCGGCGGGAGACATCCTTAGTTATCCCGGGTTGAGCAGAAGAAGAGCCAGACGGAACATGATTTGCTGTAGAACGGTTGACACGAAATAGAGGAAGACTTTGAAGGGAAAGTAGAAATTCTGGCAGATAGGGGAATGATAGGAATTGGAGAGATAGAAGAAGTCCATGACCCATCCAAACAAGTGAAAAGCACGATTGGCATCAGTTGCAAACAACCTACGCTTCACAGACGGCCAGAGTCGGTCAAAAATAGGGTGAGTAACGAAAATAGGGTTGAAAGGAGCCAGAGAAAAGCTTTGAGTTAATAGGGCATTGCAGGTTTCAATGGCCAGTGCCTCTGTTTTGGTAATAGTATGAAAACGGTCAGCTAAGCTCTTAAAAAAAATGGAGGAACATGCCAAGTTTGGCCAAAACTCAGCTGGCGGGCAATGAATTGGGGAGCATATAGCTCAACCCCTATTTTGGCATTTGTCCCGGTCAAAATGTCATGGAAAAACTCTTTCTCAACCAAGTATTGAACCCAAACAAACAAAGAGGTGCTCACATCTTGCATGATGGAAGGAGGTGTGCAATAAATTGGGATTTGATGAGCAGAGAAAGGTAAAAATGAAGGAATCGAATTCAAGGTGTAAAAGAATGTGAAAACCTCCCTATTGGACATGTTTACAGGGCTTAGTTGATTAATGAATAGCCCATAATAGCTAACTGATCTAGGAGGAGTTGGGGAAGCACCAAGTTGTGGAAAATATGCTCTCAACCACAATTGAGCAAGTCAAAGAGGTCAACTACCAATAGGAGATGCATCATTCCGCAATTGGGATTGAAGAGAAGCCATACCTCTATAAAAGGCTGCTAACACTAGTGAACAGAGATTCAGGGGCCTACCACACGCTAACTCATGCGTTATAGGCAAGTAAAACATGGAAGGTTTCATGCTGGACACACAAATAACATATTTACTGAGCCAAACCTGGAGAAAGACAACACGTTCAACATGGGTTGGTTCAACACTAGTGTTATTATAAAGTGTTTGCATGCCCGAATAAAAATCAGTAAGCTTCTTGTCAAATTTTGGTACAACACCAGTGACCAAAATGGTAGAAGAGATGGTGTCTCCCAAGGGCGGGAGATTAACCAAAGCGCTACATCTCTTAAAGTAATGGACATTGGACCAAGGGGGAAAATAAATGTATTATACTCAGAGGACCAAAAACTTAAAGTAATGGGAAAAAGCACGGGGTTATAAGTTGGAGGATGACGAGCGATTTCTAAAAAATCAAAAATTACAGTACGATCAAAAATTGCCTTGGTGGGGGCATGTTTTACCAAGCGTGCATGCCAAAAACGAAAAATAGCATCAGATTTGGGCCAAATGCGAATACCTCATTCCCGGATTGCCTTAACTAGAAAAGAGTTCAGAAAAGGAGGATGTTGAGTGCAAGGGAACAACTGGCCCACCGCGACTTACTCCACAGAATCAACATCATTAAATGATGGACTCAGGTAGAATTCATTGAGGTCAACAATAGCTAACGAGAGTGCAGATTTTACATATGGTCTTGTGAGTAGCTCTTGGAAATCTTCGAAACTATGAGAGTTCTCTGACGTCGCCATTTACTGTAAATTTTAATCTTCTCAAGGATATTGAAGTGCAAGTGTATGAATGGAGAAGCAAGAAGATGAATAGTAGCTTTTATGGAAGTACGACGACACGAAATGTGGGTATAATGGCGCGAAGAAGTGGCTTGTCCTTTAATTTATAATTTCACTGTTTGGGATGTAGAAGGTAGTGTGCCAAGCAAAGGTAATGATTTGGATGCTCCCCCCCCTTTTTAGGACTTTGAATGTTGCGTAAGGTAGAAGAATGAATATGGTATATGATTAATAATCGATATTAGTTTTGCCATATTGGGGGGTAATTGTTGACACATAAAAATGCAGCCCAATTAAATGACACAAGGAGCCCAAGTTCTGGGCAATTATAACACTTTATTATTATTCAGGGCAACGATGCCATCATCGCCTAAGGCTACGAGACGTCCGAGATCAGGGCGAAATGTTATTATGAGCAACGGTTATTGAAGCAGCTAATGGGCAATTTCATCACGTCCCTGATCCAAAAATCTCAGTTACAAGCGATTAAATAGTGGAAGTAATGACAGCAGTTAAAACGAAAGTTCCATGACAACTCAATCATGATGAAGAATATGGGTAGTTACAGGATGAGCGGTTTCGGCAGTTCTCCAACAATAACTGTCAGAAGAGTATAAAAGAGAAGAGAAGGCATGAAAGAAAAAGACCCCCGAATCTAACACTCTCGAACAGAGAATATATAATTTTCATTTTCTTTACTTTTATTGCACTTAACTTTCAATTGTTTTGTGTGCTTGTGTCCCTTGGAGGCATTTCGCTTCTCGTCGATTGTAAATCTTCATCAATANCAGAAGAGTATAAAAGAGAAGAGAAGGCATGAAAGAAAAAGACCCCCCGAATCTAACACTCTCGAACAGAGAATATATAATTTTCATTTTCTTTACTTTTATCGCACTTAACTTTCAATTGTTTTGTGTGCTTGTGTCCCTTGGAGGCATTTCGCTTCTCGTCGATTGTAAATTTTCACCAATAAAGCACCAATTTTTAAGACTTTGTCTCAAGAGGTATGTTCTTTACACAATCGTCTGAATCATCTCTTAATTGTTAGCGATGCCCGACTTTCCGCGCGAAACAAAATTTATTAATATTTTAAATTATTAAAATTATGACACTTAAGATGCCACATATGTAGTTATTGACTATAAGTAACATTATTGCTCTAAAATTTACTTGACAATTCAATTTTGTGCATGTATGGGGTCTGGAGGTGAAATTGCAAGATACTCATACACGTTTTAACTCCTAGGACTAAGATATTAATGAAGGCAAATAGAGTGACCAAAATTAAAAGAAAATTTAAACTCAGTTATTTATTTGACAAATTAGCCCCAGTTTGATGAACATTATTTTGGTAAAATAAGTCTTGATTAGTAATTTTTTGGAGAATGTGATGAGATGATATGAAAAAGTTTTTAATTTACGTGTAAAATAATTTATTTTGTAAATGTGGTTAAAAATGAGAACGACAATTAATGAATTTTCAAATAATGGTTGTCAAGTAGAGGCTTAAAAATAAATGATCCAATTGATAGTGGGCAAATTGAAATAAAAATTAGGCAGGCTATTAAATTTAGCGCGTAATGTGCAAGTGGGACAAGATTTTATATTCAGCCAAACAATTTGGCGGGTTTCACAACCAGACAAGGTACAGCTCAACGGTACTCGTACAGAGCAATCAAAATGAATATTTGGCAAATTTAATCTTCGCTCACTTAACTTTCTGCAAATTTTTAGTTGAATCACTGAATTTTAATTTAGATCATAAAATTCAATTCAATCTCAATTTTCACATCTCTGTAAACAAATATTACTTATTTAATAGTCACACTTTAATTAATCTTTCACGTAAATGTTGAATAACATGTCAACTCACCTTTGAGCCACAATAAAGATACTATCATAATCTTCATTTCTCTTTCTATTTTAGGGTGCTAGATTACAATGATTTGGAAGATACATTATGATATGATTTCCAATTAAGCGATTTCAATTAGGATTCATTTGAATGACTTTATTTTTCATAAAAAAAATGTCATTTTTCTTTACCAAAGTTCCTATTATTAGGGTGTTTGATTTAAAAAAAAAAATTTCCATGAAAAATAATTTTCAATAATTGGTCACATGACCACATTTTCTTAAAAAATAAATAAAATATTTTCTTTCAGGGGTTGATTTTTATTTTTCAAACAATTCTCTCTTTCTCATCTACTCACAAATAAAATATAAACAAGTATAATATTTTCTAAATTGAAAATTAAAATAATCGAACATATTTAATTAATAATTTTCATGTAAATAATTTTTAAACAATTCAATTGTTTAGAAATTATTTTCCTTCTCTGCAAATTCCATACTTATAATTAAACACACTTTTAGTTTAGAAATGTCACATGACCAAATTAATGACCCAATTGAGACGAATTATAGTTTAATGACGCATCCGAGATTTTGTTGAAACCTCAATGACCACAGGTAATACGTACCATATTTTATATCAAGGCATTCTTTGATTTTTTTTTTTATTTTTTTTTTCAAATAATCATTTTCCACTTTTTTTTTCTTTTCAATCATATATTTTTCATTAAAATAATATTACACATAAATCAAAATTTTTTAAATTTTTTAACCACATATTTTACATCAATCAGTCCAAAATTCATTTTTAAATAGAACGGCAAATATTAAAACCGTATTTAATCTATAAAAGTCTCAACCCGTTAGTGCCTGCCTCCTCAACTTTGTGCTCTCCTTTCAAGAAGAAACCTCTCTCTATTTCTCTTTCACACAGATACACATTCATTGTCCAAAACAAGACATATAAAATGAACAGATGCATATGTATTTTTGTCCATTGAGTATTTATTTCGCACACAGGCAAAGAGACATATAGTCAGTATTCTCTTAAGTTTGTCTTTGTGAACCCATTTTTCTCAGAAAAGAAAAAAACCAATTTTCAGGCGGATTTTTTGCCATTTTATAGAAAGAGAGTGATTTTTGAAGATTTTCTCACCAAACAATAGAAAAAATGGGAGAAAGAAGGAGGCTTTTGAGTTGCCTAATTTTTCTGGTTTTGAATATCGTATGTGAAGGCAAAGGGGTACACAGAAATGCCTATGCTACCATGATGTATATGGGTACTCCAAGAGACTATGAATTCTATATAGCGACACGTGTCATGCTCAGATCTCTCGTAAAGCTTAAGGTTGATGCTGATCTTGTTGTCATTGCCTCCATGGATGTACCCCTCCACTGGGTACAAGCCCTGTAAGTATTTATATTTATACCTCTTATAAAATTGAGATCTGCTTTCGGTACACTACAAATTCGATAGAAAAAGAGTATTATTTTTCTTGATTCAGATGAAAAAGGAGAAAATTTGAGTTTTGGGTTGGGTTGGAGATGACGAGAAGCACTTTATTTTTGTGTTTATCCTTTGCACTTGCGAGAATATGCTTTGGCTCTTTATTTATTTATTGTCCTGAAAAGAAAAGAAATTGATGAAATTGGATTGACCAATGCATCGATGCAATGCAATTTGGTTAAGGGCCCCACTTTGTGTAGATATTTGTCAACTTGTTTTTAATTTTGACTTAATTATGAATTTTGAGTTAATTAAAAAGATTAATTTTGTCCAGTTTTAAAGGAGGTTCTAAACACAGGACAAAAGAATTGGCGTTTTGTCTTTGGTGTTTGCTGATAGTTTAGAAATGTATGGTAATTGAATAGTAAAGGAGTTTCAAGATTTGATTAAATCACCTATTTTTATCCAATCGTTTCTCTCAACATCATTTTTGTTATGTGCCATTTTGATGTATAAGTAGCAAAATCAATAGTAAAATAGATAAAATTATATTGAGACAGCATCGTTATAAGTAGGAAGGTAGGACGAAAGTCCTCCACCAACTCATTCTTGAGTTGTTCCAGTCAATAAAAGTATTGCCTTTCTGCCAATTGGCTGGTTATCTGACTATACCAATTTGGACCTTTTCTAACACTTACACACAGATTTTTATTATTATTGTTATTTTCGAAAACCCACATCTCCATTAATTCTCTTCTATTAGCAGATTTGACACGAATAGGGTGGCCTTTGCTAGAACTCATAAATAGAATTCTTATTTTGTTGTTTCTTTCCATCTACCCAAAAAAAGAAAAAAAAATGAAGGGGAGGAGACTTGCGAGATCACCATCGTTAATGAGATAAAATTTGTGATTTAATAATTGATGGTGTGGGATATTCTATTGAGGATAATTTAAGATTCTTATAAAAAGTGATTTTGGACAGGCAATGTGTTGTCACTAATAATAAATAAGCACGTTGATCATTTCATGCATTACCACATAATTAACTATTGCCGGCATTTAAGCTGTCACTTTGTCAACTCTTATTTTTTTACTGCAATAATCTTTTGCATCTTCAGATTGTGGCATCATTTTTCTTTTTTTTTTTTTTTGTCCACAAAAAAGCTTAAGATGGCATGAAAAATGCTCTTAGAAGAAAAGGGGTGGGGGATTATAATACTTAGTTTAAGCCCCTGTTTGAAACCCATTTTGAGTAGAAATGAATTTTTGGAATAGTGATTGATGTAAGAATGTGTGGTGGAAAAGTGATGAATTTTTTTTGATTTGTGTATAATATTATTTTATTAAGAGAATGTGCGGTTGAAATGAAAAATGAGAGAGAATGAGAATGGAAATGGGAAATTAATGGGTGTCAAACGGGGGCTAAATAAATAAGTCTCCATTTTCTTTTTCTTTTCGTTTTTTTATAGTACCAGGCTTCAGACAAGATAGTTTAGCCCCTGTTTGAGATCCTCTCTCTAAATATTCATTTTTTTTCTAAGTTTATTTTTACCCACTTTAGTAAAATAATTTTGCACGTAAGCTAAATTTTTTTCCTATTTTTTAACGACACATTCTCCGAAAAATAAATATTGTTATACAAAACTATGAACAAAAGATTACAGATCTAAAACTCAAAATCCCTATTACAAATGTTTATCTCCAAAAGACCATTGAACACCAATATATCACATATCACAGAACAAAGATTCAGAACAAGGTACCCATATTACTCAAAACACAGTGAAACTCAGATTCACCCAAGATCCCTCACGATCCACAGTAAAACGTGAAGTTTCTTCTATGAGCAAGAAGAACTTAACTCTACCAACACCATCAACACCACCACCTTTCTTACTCCTAATTTCACACAGAACTCACACTCAAGAAACAGATTCAAGATATCTTCACTGAAGATGACGAAGGATGAGAGAACACAAAAGTCTCCAGAAGCTCTCTAGAAAACAGAAAATAAAGAATGAAAAATCAGAAAACTATTCGAATCACTTCCAAAATATCAAGGCATCGAAATTGGTAGCAGCCCATCAAACGGCTCAGAGAAACTAACACTTTCAACAAATAAGGAACAACTAAAAAACGCTTTAGCCAAACACGTTTTTTCCATACTGGATCGAGTATTGGGCTTTGGTTTCACTGGGCTCACTTCAGCAGATTAAGGGTATTAGTAATGGGGCCGAAGGTCATATCATCGTTGCCTAATTTGGGTTGGGCTGGCATCACAGGCACACAACTATTATAAAACTCATTTTTCACAAAAATTGGTGCTCTAACAGTCTTACACCTTGTTTGGCACCCATTCTATTCTCATTCTCATTCTCATTTTTTTCTCTTTTTAAATTTCAACCTCACATTCTCCAAATAAAATAATATTACACACAAATCTAAAACTTTTCATCACTTTTTCACCACACATTCTCCCATCAATCACTATTCCAAAATTTCTCATTCTCATAAAATGGGTGTCAAACAGGGCCTTAATATTGTCTTAGAACATAAAATTTTTGTAGTTCAAGTTTTTTTAGTCACTCATTTGAGAAAACTGATGAATCCAGCCTACATGTGGAGTCGAGTACATAATTTCTGCAAATAAGTTTATAATCCCTTTTCGAACTTCTTGAGCTTTTAGATGAGGTTGTTGTACAGCGAGGTGAAGGGTTAAAGACTTAAAAGGTGTTATTCTTTCTTTGCTGAGGTATAAATTACTTTTATTCTTGGAAAGAACTTGTTGAAGTTGCTTTATGTATGAGCTAAAAGAATAATAAAGAGAAAAAAAAATATCCTCTATCACTACTTAGTGTTTGATTATTGAATAAAGAACCTAAAATTTCTTCTTGGTGGCATGACATGGACTAGTTATCCATAGTACAATACAAACAGCTAGTTATTTGAGAATTCATTTTCACATATAATCAATTTGGATGAGATCAGATTATGTTTTTAAATTCAGTCTTCAACACGTTCCTTCACGTGCAGGCCGGATTCATTATTCAACAAGGCTTGGCATGTGTGCAATATTCATAAATGGATGGTAGCGACTTGAACTTAGTTTTCTGCCTACTTTGATACTATCTTGATCCATTGAGTCTGAAAGCTTAAGCTAGTAGAGAGGGGACACAATTATTTCCATAAAATCAGTTTTCAATAATAGAGTGATGATCGATGTCTAGTTTATTAGTATATATTGTGTGTCAGCATCTGTATCTATACATCAAGCTTTAGAATTCTGAAATCAATATGAGAAAATGAATTAATGAGTTCTCTTTTTCGTGGTCCAGCGAACAGGAAGATGGTGCACAGGTCATGAGAGTTGAAAATCTGAAGAATCCGTACAGAAGTCAGTCGAACTTCGATTGGAGATTCAAGCTAACACTGAACAAACTTTATGCATGGAACCTAGTGGACTACGACAGGGTGGTCATGCTTGACGCCGATAACCTCTTCCTCAGAAACACCGATGAGTTGTTCCAGTGTGGTCAGTTCTGTGCAGTATTTATCAATCCCTGCATCTTTCACACTGGCCTCTTTGTGTTGCAGGTAAAAATACTGACAAATATGTGTTTCCCTCAATGTTTTCTTGTTTCATAGAGCACGACTGTTATATACTGGGCAATTTTGAGCACACAAATTCGTGCAGCATGTATCATTGTTTTTGTTTGTAATTTTTTAGTCAAAACCAAATGCTATGTTTAATGATCGAGATAAAAGGTTATTACAAGTCCATTAAGGCCTCTCTTGCATCTATTACATATTTTATTCAAAATCTTTATGAATCTTATATTGCAGCCATCAAAAGCAGTATTCAATGACATGATTCATGAACTGGAGGTTGGGAGAAGTAACCCTGATGGCGCGGACCAAGGGTTCATTGGAAGCTACTTCCCTGATTTACTCGATCGACCCATGTTTCATCCTCCTTCAAATGGTACAAAGCTTGATGGAGCATATAGACTTCCTCTAGGCTATCAAATGGATGCTTCTTACTATTGTAAGTAAATACAGCTCAGATGTTTCAGCAAAATTTGAAAGCCAATGTTCTTATTTCTCACCATATTAAATTTTATTTGGCATAGATCTCAGACTTCGGTGGAGTGTTCCTTGTGGACCAAACAGTGTTATTACTTTCCCTGGTGCCCCTTGGTTAAAACCCTGGTATTGGTGGTCATGGCCCGTCCTCCCACTCGGCATCCAGTGGCATGATCAACGGCGTCAAACTCTTGGGTAAAGTTCTTAAGCCAAATTTGTACAAGTTCTTAAGTCGACCTTATATTTCATCTCTTTTCGTGATTTTAATGTTTCATTATTTTTTTGTTACTCTTCTTACCTACTTCTCAAGTGTTCTAAGAAATCTGTGACTTGCTTGTTAACAGGTATAGTGCAGAGCTGCCACTTGTATTAATTGAGGCTGTATTTTACCTAGGAATAATGGCTGTGGCGCGTCTAGCACGGCCCGACTTATCCAAATTATGCTATCGCCGAGAAGAGAAAAGTATTTTCTTCATGCAGACTGGCTTTAAATTGATTGCTATATGGTCCATTCTTGCTGCCTACATAGTCCCATTCTTTCTCGTTCCCCACACCGTTCATCCACTCATAGGGTGGGGTCTCTACTTGCTGGGGGCCTTATCCCTTTCGTGCATAGCAGTTAATGCTTTTCTTCTACCAATTCTACCCATTTTAACACCATGGCTCGGAATCTTTGGGGCCCTTTTGGTAATGGCTTGTCCTTGGTACTCAAATGGCGTTGTACGGGCTCTTGCTACTTTTGCCTATGCGTTCTGCTGTTCGCCTGTTCTGTGGATGGCGTTCGTTAAAATTATGTCATGCCTTCAAGTTTCACTTGAAAGGGAAGCATTCTTGCCTAGATTGGGGGAAAATTCGTCGCCCTCGGGGTTCAACAAGTTGTATTGAGAATCGGACCCTGCTCATTATATGATTGTGATTGCACTGCAGATTTGTGGAGCAAATGTCCTTATCTTGTGGCTGCATAATCCCAGCTTGAGATAAGAGGAGACTGTAAACATTTAGTGCCAGCCTTCTGCTTCTTGAATCTGCTGTATGCGTATGTACACAGAAGCAGAAGGGATTCATTTACTTTGTTCTAGTCATCTACTGAATGCAGAATTTATCGAGTACCTATTGATTGCTTGATTCTCATCATTGAAATCCTTAAAAGAACTTAACTCTCATGTTACGTGATCGTTTGATTTCTCGCAAGTGTGATATCACAAACTAGTAATAAGTGATAAATAAAGTATGGTTCACACGAAGATTATGTACTTAATTTAGTATCAATTTAGTATCAATTAATGTTAACTTTAATCTAATAACAAATTTTGTTGAAGAATTTATGCAAAGTTAACTAATTAAACTAATTATTCTATTGAATCTACAATATATCTTTTGGTTGTCTCTCCAAAAATAAAGGTTGAAACTCCAATTTCTTGAAAACTTGTAATTGTCATTTAATTCTCATAAGAACAATGGATTGACATCTCTTTGTCATGATGTTAATTAATGAATTTTTGGTGTATTAGATGTAGATGAGAGGTTTTCTAATGTATTCTACTTTTAGGTATTAATAGGAGCCAAAACTTAGGTTGAAAATAACGACCAAATTGGTTTTCAAAAGAGTTGAAATCGAATAAAGAAAGTTACCTTCATATGCGCATGTTTTTGTTTCTGTATAGTCGTTGGTAGTTTTGTCATAACTTTCTCTTTCAATATCCGATTAAGACGATTTAAAATATGTCGTGAAACTAACTCAAATGGATATGATTTTGCTAAAAGTACAAAATTTCCAATTCGAATGCTTATTATGCCAAAAACGGGTTCCAATCTTTGGCTAAAAATCTAAAATATAACTTATGAGATTGAAAATTGATTTGTGAAATTACTTTGATCATATTTCATTCATTTTTTACTTCTAATTGTATCCAATTGACTTCTAGCAATCTTTAAAGTATCTTATTGTGATAAATACCTCTAAACTTAAACATTTGTTTGTCCACAAACAAAACTAGAACCTAACTTAACAAACAAATATGCAACAAAATTTTAGTTAGATAACCTGTCATTTTGTCTCAAGATTGAAATCGTTGTATTAAATTTATAAACGGTTTCAAGGTCACAATATCAAATTCAATAGCCACTTCTCCAATGCAAAATATGCCATTATTGGTTACAATTGAGTACGGTATGCTGAATCCACAAATAATGGACTTTCAGATGACGTTGGTGGCTTGTTATGTCATTATTTTGGCCAATGGCTTTGCTTCGACCTAGTCGGTAAAATAATCCACCGCGACTATGGCAAATTTGCTACCACCTTTTTCCCGTAGGTATAGTCTGATCAAGTCTATTCCCTACTTTGACAAAGGCCAATGGCTCATGAATGACATGAGTCCTTCAAAGCGGGACTCGAATTATTGGTGTGAGTCATTGGCATTTGTTGCATCTCCACACATAGTCTAGGGCATTGTCGTTTAACGAAGGCTGAATACTGCTTGCCTGAAGATCTTGTGGGCCAGGTATTGTTCCCCGACTTGGTTGCGACATATTCCTTCATGCACTTCTTGCAAGACGTAGTGCGTCTCATATTTGTTTAGGCACTGAATAGCAGGGTTTCATATCCTCTTATGTAGAGGACCTCATCTACAAAGCTACATTACCGACCTGATCTTCAATTTTCCAACACCTGCTGAATAGGCAGGGTTTTCCTTCGTTTAAGAAATCTATAATTTCATCCATTTAGGTCGTCCTAGGATCTACGTCCATGACGACTGCTATTGTTTTCGATGGCATCGTGCCTTATTCTTCTTAGTTGAATGTTATTGAGTTCTTCCACACCTTCACAAGTCGTAAGCTTGGCTAGTGCATTCACGTGACTATTCCGAGATCTAAGGATTTTCCTTACCTTTGGACTTCAAAATTTTCAACTCTCTCAGAACAGCTTGGAGGTAATAGGTCATCATTTCTTCTTCAGTTTGAAAGTATTCATAAATTTAATTAATGATGTATGCACTATTTTACTATGGATATCTCCTTTTCTTTGGTCATTCTTAGACTGAAAATCATGGCCTCGTCCTGCGCTTCATTATTAGAAGCTTTGAAGTCAAAGCTTAATGTTTGGAAAAAGTGGTGACGGTCTAAGGTTATCAACATATTTCTGTCCTTGATAATGTTCCGATAGAGAACTCATCAAAAAATAGCTCCTAAGGGACGTCTTTTTGATTTCGTACTTCTGGGGAACTGGGGTTAAATTCAGCTACGAAGTCAACTAGGGCTTGTCCTTTGATGGTGGTTTTTGGTCTGTAGGAGATGTCAAATTTACCTAGTTGGACACATTCAATACCATCGACCTAAGGTGTTTAGTTTAAGACTTGTCTCAATGAATAGTTGTTCAAGACCTCTATGGGGTATTCCAAGAAGTAAGGTCGCAGCTTCCCAATGGATATGATCAAGGTAAAGGCTAGCTTTTCGATAAAGAAGTATCATAGCTCTGCATCGTGAAGAGCTTGGCTAGTATAATACACATACCCCATTCTCCCTCATTGTAAGTATGGGACTTGTGGAGTGCTCTGAGACTGCCAAATACAACGAAAGAATTTCATCGACTTTTGGCTTAGAGAAGAGTAGGCGCTAAGCTCACTATTTCTTGAGCCTTTGAAAGGCTTATTTTCCCACCACTGAGATGCCCTTTTTCAGCCAATTTAGCTCATGCATTTCCTCTTAACTCTTTAGTTGGCTTGTTCTAAATTGGATTAGGCCGATCATCTCTTTGAGTGTGGGCAAGCTCTGCGACCTTAATCAATTAAAGATGCTTCTTTCCCTTCTGGTGGTTCGACCCTTTCGATGTCGAGTGTACTTTATGTCATATTTCCTAATTTTAGAGGACTCTTCTTCTAAGAAGTGTAAGTTTCTTCGAATGGGCTGTTGTACACTCCTATTACGAACGGGAGATTCTACCTCAATTTCTACCACTTGAGTGGTGGTAGGTTGGTTTTGTTAAACTCATCATACTGCGTTCTCGAGGCATTCAATAACCTCTCTCATGGCAGTTAACTGGGGATTTTCAACCTCCGTGTAATTGCCTTCGACTTAGAAATTGGTGGGGACGCTCACATTAACAATGCTTGTGTGAGTGGATTCTAGATCCAGTATAATGACTCATTTTGTAGGACAAGCTAATTTTGGGTGTTTTCAAAGACTAAAAATGTAAGTCGCTCTTATTTTGGTGTGAGTCATTGGCATTTGTTGGGGACGCTCACATTAACAATGCTTGTGTGAGTGGATTCTAGATCCAGTATAATGACTCATTTTGTAGGACAAGCTAATTTTGGGTGTTTTCAAAGACTAAAAATGTAAGTCGCTCTTATTCAAAGCCGCATTTTAGCTCCAAACTGTTGATGACTAAACTGATGTAACAATTATAGATCAACTTCAAATAAATTTTGTAAAATAATAGTGGTAAATTGCTGGAATATTGTGAAGAGGAGCAACTTTATGTTGTGTGGTGTTTGATAATGTTTTGTCGAACTACAATGACAATCCTTGAATTGTGTACCCTCGCCCTATTCAAACGGATTCATTTGTTGAGAAGTTCTACCGGATCATATCATATTGACATCTAGGTCATTGCATTTTTTTTATTGGTGATCATGTTGGTTCTAACTTCAATGTGACACCTTCCTATGTCTGATTAGTTAGTTATCATGTGAAGTGTTGATGTCATTAGAGAACATTCTACTTGTGATGATATTTTCAGATGACTACGGATTTTAACCGTTTTAATTAGCCAAGTCCTATGGTCCAACCTCATCTCATATCAAGGATTTAAGCTTCTTCAATCACTTTGAAGTGAGCCCTCACTCTATATGAAGTCACCTTTTAAGATCAGACACAAACAAAGTGATTTACACTGCACATGTTCATAAGACGAAAACTTTCTTATTCAACCTAAAAGGTGAGAATTGAAATATTGAACCTATAATTGGTGTTTGTAAATGGTTAAACATTTCGTTGTATTTAAGTTTTTCAACCGTATATTTGTTAGCATTGAGATATAATAAAAATAATAATGACATGAACTCAAGGATATGTAAGTATGTGAAAGAGATTGTTCACAAAAATATATTTTGGATTTAAATCACCGCAAGGGTACGATTCGTTATAAGTAATAAAGTGGACTTGTCTTCCGAATATTGTTCCCACAAGGATTGATTAGTTCTAATTCTAATTATTTTGACCTTAACTGAAACACATAAAAGAAAGTGTTTGTATTGATGAAATTATAAGCGAATTAATGATAAATATGCGAGTATGAATGAATTAGTTAACTAATTGCAAATTGGATATGAATATGATTTGAGGTGTTTTCTAATATTTGATGAACGTACTATGATCATGAATTCCTATGTAATAATCTTTTAAACCCTAATTCTATACCTTAATACACGATTACAATATTGACAAATTAATGTTCCTAAAATATTCAACAATCTCTCTCGAACATGGGCGGACCCAAGGGGTCCTGGGGGGCACGTGCCCCCCCCCCCAAAACTTTTGAGATTTTTTTTTTTTTTTTTTATAAAATCATGTTTTGTATCGGTTGAAATTTAAATTTTAATCTAAATCAAAGTTAACAATTAATTTTAATAACATATTTCATAGAATTCATAACTGTTTAATTTTTATCAAAATTTACTAAAAAATTGATTTTAATCTCCACCAAACAGGGACAAAATCAAAATAAATTTGAATTTCGATAATATACTAATTTTAAAAAACTTTCGATGATCGTACACTAATCGAATCTACAAATTGCTTATATCATTTCGAAGTTTATTTCAAGAACTACATTATGGGCATATCGAATAGTTCGAACATATATCGAAAATAGTTAAAAATACGTTAAACGTGAGTCTTTACAAAGACGTCTAACCCGCATTTTTTTAAAAAAATAAAATTCAATTATTTCATTAACATTTATTATTTTTGCAATATAAATTTGTCAATGTAATTTTCATCATTTTATTAGGAAATTTTCAAAAATTTCGAAATTTTACATCCGAAAAAGTCATATCCTATTTAAAGTTTCGGATGTAAAATTATATGGGGTTTGATTTTTTTGGACGTAAATTTTCGATTGTAAAATTTCTCTCAACTTCTTTACAAGTTCGATTGTGCCCCTCTACCTTTTTTGGTCTGCGTCCACCCCTGGTCGTGTGGTGGGGTTGGTGATCCGTGTGATGATTGTTGG